>SNQJ01S0252157.1:0-13885 GCA_010110895.2 Picea sitchensis | reverse complement strand
GGTTTAAACTTTATACTCTTTCTCACCAGTATCACAAGCATATAAAAATTTATGAGACATCATCATAAATTTTAAATTCAAAATTTTCTTGTAAATCTGTGATCCACAGATATCCAAATTCCACATTTTGTTTCCATATTTGTTTCACACAGGAAACATATTCATAATTATGGGACTTTCCTTCCCATAACGGTTTGGATCAGTAGGCAATTGGTCTTCCTTATGGCTTACAATGCTGCCATATTCAAGACTCCTTTGCTTCCTGCACTTTCAACTTCAATCATCCCAACAAATTGTTAGTTTCCATGCACATACATTTTATTGCACCTTTATAACGTCATCACAAACCATTTCAGAATTGTGCATACTAACAATCAAATTCACTTTCTCAAAAAGGAAATACCATTCCTTGCAATTTGGCTCAGTAGGCAATTGGTCTTCCTTATGGTCTTACAATACTTCCATATCCAAGACCCATTTCCTCTTGCAATTTCAGCATTCCTCAGCCAAACAAATTGTTAGTTTTCATGCACATTACCCTTTCAAAATCAAGCATACTAACAATCCAAGTCATTTTCATCTATTCAGTGATACAAAGCAAAAGGATACATCATCCCTTACCTATGCATCATTTCAGCCTACCAAATTTTCAAAATGTAATTCAGATATCGACTGACTTTAGTGAATGTGCCAGTATTCACGACCACATTCATACCCAATACACTTCTTGCATTGATTTCAAGTTTGTCACATTTTATGACAGTTTCTTGGCCATGGTGTGTTAGAATTTAACCAACCTCTTCACCACATGGCTTATTCATTTTCATTCATTCTTACAACAGGACCATGCTTCCTACTATAGGCCGATCATGATCCCAAATCAGTACACATGAAACTCAAAAGTTTCACATGAATTCCTTTAAGCATTCTTCCTTCATTAATAACCAGGGTGCCAACACTTATGGCCACCTAATACGTTTACCTTCAACGCTTACATAATGTAAGTAAAACATTGGGAGGTCCTCCTTGCTGAAAATTCCATTGTCTGCCCTCTTATGTGAGCATACATTCCCTCAAGGCATTCTATGCAACGTACTAACTATGAGCACCTTGATTCCCATAGAACCAGTCCCCGCGACTATAGTCTAACGTAGAGTGCTAAACTCCACTTTCCTTGACTGGACCGGAGGAACTCCGTTTTCTCTTCACGCGATCGAGAGTTGTGACCTTACTTCTATTCTTTTTAGGTGTTACCCTTTCAGCTCTCGTGTCATCAATCTTATCGAATGACTGGCATTTCATCCGTTAACTCCAATGGATCTTGAAATCGATCTGGCAACTGAGATCGATTTCCTTACGATGAACGGCTCGCATTCATATCCTCTATCAGGTTCTCGATTAACTTGATTCGATCAGGGTTTTCTTTCGCGATCTTCACGATCTCGATCTGTAGTTGATCAAAGGGATTTCTACAATTTCTTAGTAAAGGTTTTTGACCTTTTTAGTCAATAGAGATCATTTGGTTCAAATGTTATTGCATCATACAATTAGTCGTCACTGCTAGAGGTTCACAGCTCCAGCACTCGGGTTCTCCTTTCTGAATCATACCCAACTTGGGTATCCATGGTATACAACTTCCATTTTAAAAATTCGTGCATAACATTAGACAATAAAATATTTCAGAAAGGATTCTTGCCCAATCTTTTCATACCTGTTCTTGGTTGTTACTACCCTCTTTCTGATTTTTTTTATTTTTATTTTTTTACCTCATCAACAATGCTTTTAATGGGATTCTTACAGTCCTGTCAACAATATTTCAACCACAGACTTCCCATGGTCATCCTCTGTTTGAGGTTGTCCATCATTGGTAACTGTCTTCCTCAATAGTTCCAATTCCTTTCTATACACAACATGCATCATTAGTTGTAACATCAATTAAAATGCATGTATCATAACATCCAAATTCATAACTTCTTCAAAATGTCGTAGTATTTCTTTATGCACTTCATCACATTATCTTCAAGGGTCTCCATGAATGTAATACAGACAGTTCTCAACTGTTTTTGCATTAATACAATCATCATCACTATGATGTCAAAACATTTACTTTCATTAGTAAATCAACTTTTTCATTTCAGAGGAAACATAATACACATTAGGAAAATAATTGAGGGCTCTCCCCTTCTTCAAATTATTTCTACATTGAGTGGGACTTTTTAGCCCATCTGAGTTATTTCTACGGTCTCACTGTATTTTCTATGCTTTTGCAGCTTACTCCCTGTTGGGATCTTCCTACTCTTTCCCTTGAGAAGCCTTGGTTAGGCCTCACTCTAACCCTTTTGGATACAACAACATGCTTAGTAGCAAGATTTTTGTTCATAGTGGGTCACGAGCCTGTGCATCCTGCACATTATTATTCGGTTCTTAGAGTGGTTAGCATTCAGTTGTTAGTCTTCCACCTACACCTTTTATTTTTTTAAGAGTGTAATCCAATATTCCTATATAGGCAGTCTTTGCAGCCCATTGCCCAACCTTCAATAGTCATTAGGGTGGTGACTCTGTTCTTTTGACAAAGTCCTTACACATTTTCTTCATAGGGAACTCCTTCAGCATGCAACTTCCTTATTGCACGCCCATCACTATCTGTGATGAACTTAGCCTTGAGTTAGCTTTAGCCGTTTACCAAATATTCCTTAAGGAAAATAAACATGAATCCTTGTCATGTACCCAGTTATGTATTCATACATATTCTGGTTTTTTTTAACTTACATCCATGATGTACTTAATCATATTCATATTCCTAAGCCTGCATGTAGTTTTCATAGGTATACCTCATAGCTCACATGCATCTTTACTTTTAAGATCAATCAACTTAGGATCGTTCAAAATCCTTCTCATGTGACTCTCAAAGGCATAATCACTTGCCTCTTATTACGACAACAGAGCATCTTTGCTCATTTACCCTTCTATATAATTATATTGGTATTCCCTGAGGAAAGGGGATACATTCCCCTCAAGCTATTACTTGGACCAAAACTTTCATGACTCTTCAAAATGGATTCATCCATGCATCCATAGTATTCATTTAATCTGGATAAGAGCAATTCTTGTTTTATATTTCACTCATCAGGGAAACCATATGGTGCCACTACCTACAACTATACTCCTTCATCATACACGTGCATCACTTGCATGTTTAATATCATTCATACCTAACTGGTATTAATATCAGACTTCATATTAGGAAGCTCCACAATGCATTAAACCCATGCACTCAAGCATAATTAAACACCACTAAGTATTCATCATGCTATCTTATTGCTTACACCTTTTCCATGTCATTCAAACACATGGACATATCAGGCTTCTATATCCTTTTCCCAAGTATATTCCAATCATCCTTATGACCATGTATATACATTCACATATATGTAGGTGCATCTCCTGCACCTTTTTACCTAATACATTCACTTGATAGTTTAATTTCATCATTAGTGTCCTTTAGTTTGAGATTTCAGTCACCTACAGGACTAATCTCACAGTCATATCTCGTGTTGATGTTGCCTTCTCTCATGGCTATAACCAACTAGGGACACTTTCCTCTTTATGCAACAATGTCTTAGCAAGAAAACCTCCTTGCCTCAACATCCATAGGGTCTTACCCATCTCACTTTTCTTTGGTCAGGAGGAGTTATATACTCTGATTTTAATATAAAGAAGTAACTATAACTACCAAGGATCCTACCTGATCCTACCAGACTCCTTTAAGCCCACAAAGGTATTAACCATTATACAATTCACCATCATTAGTTCCTGAAGTTCCAACTGCCCATGCTTAGAAGCAGTGTTACAATCACCAGGTTATCCATCCTTCAGGCTTCAACTTCCCTTGACAGAACCCTGCCACCTTCATCTATCCACATTCAAGTCTTATTATAAATGTTAATTAGAATATCCCTACTCTGGTAAGAGTAGTTATCACTTTGACAAGGGCTAAAGAAATTATTCTGCTGAAATTCAACAAGAATTCCCAAAGTCATAGGTTCAATCTGTAGTCCTTCTCCTCAAGGAGTAAACACATATAACAATATCTCCTTACGTGACTCGTACATGATCCCAAGCAGGCCAAGTGATGTAACCATGCTCTGATACCATTTTGTCACACACCCACGATGGGGCATAATAAAAATTTTGCTTTTTCCTCATGCAACCCACAAGCGTCCAACTCAGTGGGGCCTGTTGACCTCTTGATCAATGGATCGTCTCCTATTCCTGAGCTGAATCATCTCTTCGTGTCCCTACTGAAACCTCCATGAAACAAATCTACAGGTCCTTTTAATCCCCTGGTGCAGGCTTTGAGACAACCTGTGTGTGATTTTCCTTGAGGCACCTTTTCCCTTCTTGAGAAAACTACATAAAGGGTGCTAGTCTCCTGAATAAGCCCCTTCCTCTCATGTGACCATGGCCTGTGACCATACGCCTATCCAAAAGGATCTTTAGGACTTTGTGTATCAGAGAATTGGAAAGGAGTTCACCTTTGTTTTCCTGATCCCCGAACTCTCGGTGTCATATCGATGGCTCATAATTCTCCATGATCTAACGACTCAAATTAACTCGCGAGTGTGGACTTCACGAGTTCGAACAACTCTGCCTTTGACTCTCTCCAATTGTGAGTCAGCGAAGAGATGATTTCCCACCACGTGTCCTGCCATGATGGATAGTTCACAATCTCCTCCTGGGGTTCCACTGTTTCACCACACCTAGCAACACCATCGTTCGACACGTGCATCCCTACGTGCTCCCAATATGATACCCACATTTCCTTGATTGAACATTCGAGAGGGGTCTCGATGGGTCCTTAGATATACGGTCCACGGTGCTTAGCGACTTTGGGTTTCAGGGGTTTTGGTTGCACCAACCCGTAATCTTCCCGATGCGTGAACTCCCAAACTAGCAGATCCAATGGTTAATGAAGATCTCGATAGATCCTTAGACCAATGATCCATGTTATTTCATGACTTCAGGTTTCAAGGGTTTTGGTTGCACCAACCCGTAATCTTCCCGATGCATGAACTCCCGAACTAGAATATCCAACGGTCAAGGTGGATCCCGATAGATCCTTATATCAACGATCCACGTTATTTTGCGACTTCGGGTTTTGGGGGTTTTGGTTGCACCAACCCATAATCTTCCCGATGCACGAACTAGTAGATCTAATGGTCAAGCTGGATCCCGATAGATCCTTGGATCTACGGTCCAGGTCGAATCGCAAATTCAGGTTTCAGATTTCAGAGGATCCATCCCCTTCACGATGGCTACCAATGTCTATCGAACTTCCAAAGACTGAAGGAGTCGAGGTGTTAACGCCTATGCTCCTTCTTCAAATCTAACGGTCCTGACATACCTCAAATCCTCCCAAAAGGATCTCGTCTGTTCATCTTCCAAACAAAATAATATTCCCTTTCGATACTTAAATCTCTCTATTCTTCCGGAGCTTCGTCAGTTATGAAGGAATTAAGAGCTTTGAGCTCTTTCTCCTGGACTTGACTCTTAAAAGAGTATTCCGCGCACTCCTTGAGCTCATTCATCAAGTCTAGGACTTAAGTGGGTCTCGGTCTCTGCTTGCCTCGTAGGGAGCCTGTGCATATCTACACTACCTCTCTTGATCTTAATAGACTTCATCCTCCAAGGGACTCAAAACGTTTAGGAAGGTTGACATGCATACATGAAACTATGTCCACAATCGACGAACACATAGTTCATGACTCTGGCTTATGCCACCATAAGACACAAGCATTTACGAGTATAAAACATGTCCTATCCATATGATTTCCTACTTGCCTAATTACACAACCAGGTAGATACAAAAGAAGGAATATAGTATGAATCATAAAGAAATCATAACCATCTCTAGGTCATTCACAATATATCTAACTTTAACTCACAGTACTACTTAAACACACCAGATATGCGATTACTTATCTATTATAGGTTTCCACCAACTAACTGACTGTGGGTGTTCATCCTTCCACCCTACCATAGGCTTAGAGGCATTCATTCTTAGCACTCTAGCCACCCCTATGCCAAGCCATGATATCACCAGGGAACTCTTGCAGTTCTCAAGGATCCTTTCTCTGTTCCAGCTTCTGGTCGGGTTTTGTTCTCTACGAACTTTCAGGGATTTCTCTCTCTCTATTATGGCCTCAGTGAGGTTTATCAGATGCTCGCCCAACATCAAACTCGCAGCCTTCTATTTTTCCTCTCGTTGGAGAGCTCCGCGCCACCCCCTTACAAGCTTTCGCTCTCTTCCCCCCATCCTCTCTGGTTTTCCGTGTGTATCTATATTACCTTCCTTATTTTGGAAGGTTCCCGACCCATCACATTCCTTCTGTCAGAAGGAAGCTCAGGTCTGCAAGTCTCTGTGGTACTTCGGGCTGACATTTTGTAGCTAACCCATGCTCCCATTCATGGGGGTAGTTGATAATTCAACCACTGGTCTTTTCTTCCTCAACTGATTTCTCTCCTTGGGATTCAAAGGAGGTTTATCATCCTCATCACGGGAAATTTGAGGTTATTTGATATAATGAACCCTCTCGTATAGTTTTCACATTCTTCCTCTAGTGATATCATGGCTAGTACTTTCAAGGCTTCACCCCAACAGTCAGTTATTGGAAGCTCAAACAATAATACATTTACATTTTCCACATGCCTTAGCATGGTAATTCCTATTTTATGATTAATTACAAACTGGGGGAAATAGGGTGTTAGAACTTCTTAGTGTTGTTATCTGCAACATGCTTTATCTTATAGATCCACATGGAACTCACCACTAACTTCACCTCTGGTATGTATACAATGTCCCATACATCATTCTTCATGATGGGGGTGTACTCCTCCACCATGGAATCCCACCATACTTGTTGGTCTGCTACCTCCTGATAACTATAAGGCTTGAAATATATGATGTTTTTCATCATTCCATGTAGTTCAAAAACTTATTTAGAGGTCTTATCTCCCTAAATGTACTTCTAAGAGCCTCAACGTAGTCCTGAGAATCCCTCAACATCTAAGTGAACCATCGAGGTCTCCTAACAAAACTTGAAGGGGCCAAAAACTCGTCCTTCACACTTGAAGGTTGATACCATGAACTAGAAGTTGTTAGTGACCCACGCTCAACCTTCAAAGCTTCCTGCTCCTCGTCCTCTATCACTGGAATACACTCATAAGACTTCCAGGAAGAAAAGTCCTCCTTGAAATTTACATCCCTTCTTATGAACGCATTCCTCTGATCTAGAATGAAGACCTTGTAGGCCTTTGAAGTCTCATTGTAACCCACAAACAAACCCTTAATGTTGGAAGGCTCCATCTTGGTCCTCTTATCTATAGTTACATGAATATAAACTGGACAACCAAAAATGCGAAAATGACTCACCTCAGGTTTCACACCAGTGAATGCCTCCTCTGGTGTCTTCTCCTCCAATATCCTATGCAGACACATATTTTTAATGAATATTGTGGTGTTGCATGGCTCTTCCCAAAGAAACATGGACAAGTCCTGGTTATGAATCATGGCCCTAACAACCCCTATGATGGATCGATTCTTTTTCTCTGCAACTCCATTTTATTGTGGGTTGTATGAAACAATGAACTCCCTCTTGATCCCTTCCTCCTTGCAGAAACCCTCAAACTCCTTGGAGGTATACTCACCCCCATTGTCCAATCTCAAAACCTTGATCTTATTCCTTTTCTGGTTCTCAACAAGAGCTTTGAAGTCTCATTGTAACCCACAAACAAATCCTTGCGAGAGAAATAATTGATGAAGGAAACATAGTACATGCTTCCTATGACTAGTGTTACTAGCATTGATCCACAAACATCTGAATGCACTAGGTCTAGAATCTCCTTAAACCTATTCTCACTACTTGAGAAAGAAACCTTGACATGCTTACCTAGCATGCACCCTTTGCATACACCCTACTTCTCAGTATTGAAATCTGGAAGACCTGTGACTATCTCCCTCAGAAAAGGAAACACCTTGTGATGCAGGTGCCCCATCCTCTTTTTCCACAACTCACACAAGTTTCATGTGTTGTGAACTAGGGCTCTAGTAGGTTCACCTTGCAACTTGTATAAAATACCTTCCCTAACCCTGATCACATGTGTTGCTTCTGGATTAGATTCCTTCAACCTGATAAGAATTTTTTGGTTCTTGAACTTTATTGCATAACCCTTATCCTCCATGACCAAAATTGAAAGAAAGTTTTTCTTGAGACCTAGAACAAACAAAACTTTGTCAAAGTCTAAAGAGTTACATGACTAGAGTCAGAAGGGAATGGTACCAACTCCTTCTATTGGGTACTTGGCTTCATCACCAAGTTCAATATGAACTCCTGCGTCCTACTCTGTTAGACTTGAAAATAACTCTCAGGTAGATGTCATATACCTAGTTTCTCCACTATCCACATACCAAGCATTCCCCTGAACATAATAGAAAGGAAATATACCATCAAGAAATCCTTCTCGAACTTGGAGGAAAACTCGCTCATTTGAGTTTCAACTGAGACTACTACCCTATTTTTCTATTGCTTCCCTTTACCTTTCTTCTTGTTTGAATACTATGATGCATAATGTCCTTGCTTATGACATATGAAGCACTTTATTTTACTCAAGTTCTTCTTCCATGTCTGTGAGGCTAAATCCTCACTCTTTCCTTTACTCTTGCTGGGTCCTTTACATTTTCCCTTCTTCGATTGACCAATGACCTTTGACTCCATATGAATCTCCTCCTGGATGGAGTCATCCCAAATCCTTTGAAAGACATGAAGGTTTTCATGAGAACATATGTCGTTGATGAATGGTTCCCTTGATGTTGGGGATTCTTTCGGTGCCATGGGAACCATTCATCACTACCCTTCTTATTGGCCTTTGACTCCATCAGAGTCTCCTCTTGGATGCAATCATCCCAAATCATTTGAGAGTTGGCAAGGCTTTCACGGGAACAAATTCCTTTGACGAATGGTTCCCATGACATTGGGAATCCATTTAGTGCCATGCTCACCAACTCTGCATCATCCACCTTCTCCCCAACTACCGTAAGTTGATAAAGAATTTGTGTGATCTTTATCAGGTAACTGGAAACTATATATGAACTGGACGTCTCCATGGATTTGAGTTTGTTCCACAAGATCATCTTCTTGTTAATGTTCTCACTCTGGTAGAGGCTTACTAGGGCATTGAACATCTCCTTAACAATCTTCTTCTCAGATATGTGAGGGATCAAGTGATCTCTAATGGAATCCATGATCATCTGCTTGGCTTTTACTTCCTTCTTATTGTGGGTTACCAATTTCTCTGGATCTATCGGTGGTGTCACTACATATCTAACGATATTTTAGAGATAATTCTCTTCCAACAAGAGAGTACCCGTAACCTTCCAAGATAGAAAATTTGAGGCACCATCCAATCTGTCATCGAACCAGAGGCTAGTCGATTAAACAATTTTGGAAATATGCATCGTTCTACGATAGGAATGTTCCATTTAAGATACTCATAAAAATCGAGTACTCTAGGACAATTTTGAAATATTTCTCCAGTTGAGGATCCATATGTCAAGAATAATAGTGGGAGACTAGACTATATACCATGCTTATTGGTTGTGCTTCCCTGCTTTCTTTTCAATTGTTTGTAGCATAATTCACAATTCATAAATAATGAAATAGGGTTGCAATTTCAAGTAAGGACCCATTTTACAAAAAAACATTACAAAACAAAAATGATCATGTTAAAGATAATCAACGTATGCTCACAATAACTCGACCACTTCGACTAAAGCACTAGGAGTATTAGGCACAAGATGGAGAGGTATGGTTTCATAGTCTTTCCCACAAATATCTACTATATCCTATGGTGGGGATAGAAACAAACTATGTCCCTAATGCAAGTTCTCAATGCAGATCTAGCAATGCAACACCAACGCCAATAACCAAAGGAAGCAAGATAAGACAACTAAAGTATTTTTTATCCTTTTCACAATTAATAGATCCAAAGTTAAAGATGGATCAAAGAATAAGTTTATAATAATGATATTGTAAATGAATATGAAGTTTCTAAGTTTAATGTTGGGGATGGTGCATAGGGTGCTTCCAATGGAATGGGTTCTAGTGTTGGAAGCACCAACCTCTTTATGCACTACATCCCCATGATCGTTAATGTTTGGGCATGTTCACTTAGAACCTTTTTGTTTAAACAACTATGAGAATATGCTTCATTCTAGGAGAGGAAGGTGTTATTCAGGGTGCCTGTAAACTTAGGGAATACTTTAGGACAATTTTGAAATATTTCTTCGGCTTGAAGTTAAGGATCTATATGTTAAGAATATTGGTGAAAGACCATACTACGTACCATGCTAATTAGTTGTGCTTCCCTAGTTACTCTTTCAATGTTTGCAGTGTAATTCATAATTAATTGACAATGAAATAGGGTTGCAATTTCAAATAAAAATATGTTTTGTCAAAAGTCATTATATAAAAAAATGTTAATGTAAAAGTTAATCAACATGTTTTTATTGACCACTTTAACTAAAACACTAAAAATATCTAACAAATATTGAAAAGAAAAGACTGTATAAATTCTTCCACTAATCTCTACTACAAATTACTAAAAATATTCATTTACTTCACAATAACCATGAGTCATATATAAAACTAGACCATATTCCTATAACAAATTATAAAACTAAACCATATTCCTATAACAAAATATAGTTAACATTATAACGCCGACCCTCGGATGGGGTGACACGCGCCAATCTGCAAACACTTGGACGATCGCCGGGACGCCCATTTATGGCATCGACCAGCGAATCGCCCCTCATACATCAACTCGCACATGAACCACACCAGGGACCTCCCGTCGACGAGCCCTCTCGCATGAGAGATCTGTACCTGGAGCCAGAGAAATAACAGCTCGTTCTTAATGGCCCTGGCAAGCATGATAGAGTGGTACGCAATCGCGGGGTTAAGTGGAGGCAAAGGGAATTGGACCTCTGCAATATTCACTTGGCTCAATTTCAAATTCCGACCTCTGTCGCCGATAGGCAGTGATACATCCAAGCAGCCAGCAGCGCGAACCATGCCCAGACTCCGGGGGAAATCCCGCAGAGGGGCAGCATGGTACAGGGCCGAGTCAAGGCGTAAATGCATCCGAAAGTTTGAAAGAGCCTTAGCAATGGCTACCACCAGACGCAAACACAAGCCAGGGAGGCCACCGATGGCAATTGTAGCAGAAATTAGCTGGGAGGAGGCGCAACTACACCTCCCCCCACTCGTCAGCGCGGAAGCAACAAAGCCCCTGCATGAAAAATCCCAGTGGGACCTCAATGAAGCCACCGCGGAGGACCTCTTTCCAACCTTCATTGTGGAAGAGGAAGCTCCTCCTGACGACATTACAGGAATAGTGAAGACTGCGGGGTTGGCATCTGGCACACCGGGGGACTACAACACAGGACCGCCCAACGCTGGTGAGGAAACGAGCCAGCCTCTAGCCACGGATTCTCGATACCTCCCACTCATCTTTGAGCTCAGGCACCTAATGGAAGACCACGCATTTCGCCTCGCCCGGTTGGACCAGCGACTGGACATGATCTTAGCAGCCTATTCCAAATGCTCTCCGAAGCGTCAGTGCCCAACGTGCGCAAGGGAGTACTCACTCCCGGCAGGCTGGCATCAGAAGAAGAACACGACACCTGGTTAGAATTATTTCTGCCGTCTAGTCCAGTTAGATAGTCTAGTAACTTTTTGTTTAGCTATGGCATATGCTTTAAAACTCTATAGCCTAATAGCCCTGGTTTCCTTCGGGCAGGGCACCCACATGTTTTGTTATGAACTAGCCCAGCTGTCCTGGTTTCCTGCTCAGGCAGGACATCTGGCTGCAACAGAGAACACTGTATTCCACTTTTTGATAATATAATAGGTACTACCTTTTTATTTAAAAAAAAAAAAAAACATTATAACGCCGACTCAAAATCTTTTTATCCACATTCATAATAATTATAAAATCTTTATAGTAACCACTTGGTGATGAATATGATCCGAATTTTGATGAGTATATTCATGCTTTTTCCTCATTTATGTTTGTTTGTGTGCTTTTTAGTTTCAATACATTCTTATAAGTTAATAAGGTAAGTGAACATTTGGAACCATTAGATATGTGTATTGATTAATGTTGATATTTTTTTCTTAATTTTTTTATTAAAAAATTTCTTTTATATATATTTTAATATAGAAGTACAAATATTTCACATATATATATTTTTATGAATATTATATTAAATTAATTTATATTATTTTATATGAATATTAAACACAAATATTACTTATACCTATCAATATTTAATATATGGTATTTTTTTTAAATAATGTTTAAATATTTATTATTTATTATTATTATTATTTAGAAAGAAAACATTATATTATTAGCTATAAAATAATAAGTTTACACATATAGTTTGTTGCAGTCTTAGTTGCCATGAGAGGAAACCAAGTTAGCTATAATGTAAGTTTCCATGAGAGGAAACCAACTCATCTCCAACATACTTCAATGTATGAAAAAATCTGTGGGGTCAAAAAATATAACAACTAAAATTCAGAGGAGCTATAGTCTTTATGAAAAGGTGGTATTGCCAAAACTGCATTCTTATTTAAGGCTAAGGCTAGATCTATAAAACTAAAAGTAAAACTATTTAGAGAGCAGAAACCACTACTAGCCCAGAGGTGAAGCCTGGCCATCCAGAAAAGAGACTTTGCTACTTCATGATAGAAGAATAGGCATGTTCAAGTTGATGGCGTCTTGGGAAGACAAAGTCGATGCAGTCCTCTAGAGAGTTGGGAAAGCATGCAGAGCCACAAACAATGAAATTCTCTGATCTACTTGTTCAATTTTGTATTTCAAATCGGCCACTTCACTACGAGTCTCGAAAAGAAGTTGCAAGTATTCCTCCTTTGAACTGAAATTGCTTGGAGAGTTGACATTGCTCCAGGTCACCGACGTAGAGTGACGGGGACTGTAGGGATGATTTCAAGAATGAAATTCATTAGGGACTTCTAGAATGGAGTGTTGTACCTTGTTCATCGCCATCAGAGTAGGGTCGAGCTGAGCATCAAAACCCGAGGACTCACCTTCTGCATCTAACCATTCAAATATGCGCCTCCAAGTGAGAGCTACCTCCTGCATGGATGAATCGTTGGTTTCCTCTGCATTTTGGGTAGGTGAAGCCACAATAGCTCTCTCTGGATCCTTGACATAGATCTTTGTTCCTTCTTTCTACTTACTCATTCGTAAACAAGAACCCCTTCCCCTTTGAGAGCGACCTCATTCACCGACATGTGACATGGTGCCCATTGATATGCCAACAACCTCTGAGAGGAAAAAATTCAAACATCTAAACCATAGCCAGTTGATACGAATGTTACTGTGAGCTAGGGGCAGTTTGTCATTAAGAAAACGATCATCGTCCCACTTTGAGGTCATCTCACAATTACATTGCAGACGGTATAGAGTTATTTCCATTACAACTGAAGTGTGCCTAGAGTAATTCCCCATCTCTTCGACAATACTGCGAAGCAGTGGCATTAACCTCTTCGCATGCTTTGGAAGCCCATTGTGCTAAATGATCAGACAGTGGAGGAGATATAAGGTCATCTCCATGTGCTCTTTTGGGGGCTCGAGTCACTAGATGCTTTGGCCTCCACCCTCCACCCTCTCGGTTATTAATCATAACATCCCGCTGAGATCTTTGTTATTATTATTTTAAATACATATATTAAAACATTACATATTTCAATAATATGAAATGTATAATGTACTTCTCAATGCAATCAAACAAATA
>SNQJ01S0252156.1:0-12764 GCA_010110895.2 Picea sitchensis | reverse complement strand
ACCTTGCAAGTTCAAAATCCGAGCTATGTAGATCGAGAATTGGATTTGTTCAACCGGTGGGTGATGGAAAAAATAAACAGCTCAAACAAAAGCCAACAACAGTGTCGCAACTATAGCAATTGTGTCGCAAAGTCTCTTAAAGTCACTTATATATAGATAAAATAGTCAACTAGCCGTTAACACCGACCAATGAGATAGGAAAAAATTTCGTCGTTATTGCCATGAATGTTCGTCGCTATAGCGACGAAAATCCCGACTAGGTTAAATTAAGATTTTCGTGGATATTGCGACAAAATTTCATGGCAATATCCACGAAAATCCCACCCTCTTTAAAAAAATGATGAAACTAGTGGAAGCGTGGAAAACATTCGTGGAAAAATCCACCCATATGTAGTAGTGACAATTGTGGGAAATATTGGGTCATACAGGGTACTACAAAAAATTTATTACTATTTCAAGAGTACGACTTTGAAGTTATTGTGAAACCGTGGAAATTGAACTCGGGACTTGATCATTTGTCATGCATACTAACAGGGGAAGATGAAGAAAATTTGGAAGACATTCTACTAGATGCGTACTTGTTCACAGAACAAATGGTTGATGATTACTTTGCAAATATTCTCCAGTTCTTGAGAACAACAGTAGCACCACCCAATTTTACAATTGCGCAGAAGAAACAATTAGTAGTAAAGGTAGTAGATTATTATCTTAAAGAAGGGAATTTGTATAAGTTAGGTGCAAACGGTATTCTTCACCCATGTGTATCGGAGAAAGAAATACCTATGATATTATCATATGAACATGAAGGAGTTGAGGGAGGCCACTATGTGTGGGACTTTGGTGGCCCATCGTTCATAAGCATGCTAAGGAGTTATGTCAGACATGTGATGTTTTTCAGAGAGTTGGAAAACCATCCAGAAGAGATGAGATTCCTTTAGTACCACAAGCTACATTACAGGATTTTGATAAATGGGTAGTTGATTTCGTTGGACCGGTCAACCCACTAGCAAAAAGGTCAGGAGAAAGATATATAATCACTGTGATGAATTATTTGACTCGATGGGATGAAGCAGAACCTGTCATATATTGCAATGTGGATATTGTTGTGCAGCTTCTCTTTGAGAATGTTGTTATGAAGTTTGGATGTCCAAGAACCCTTATGAGTAATCGGGAACACATTTCTTGAATAGAACAGTTGCTTCTTTGACAGAATAATTTTAGATTCAACACTAGAAGAGAACACCTTATCATCCTCGGGTGAACGGAACAATGGTAGTGGTTAACAAGATCATGGAGCATGCGTTGACAAATATATGTAATGTAAATAGAGATGAAGGGGATTTGAGGATTCCTATAGTACTATGGGCATATCGAACTACATGTAATAATTTGATAGGACAGACACCATTCTGATTAGTATATGCCTAGGAAGCAGTTATGCCCATGGAGTTCTTTGTGTCGAGTCTATGCATTGTCGTGCCAACAAATCTCACTAATTTTGGCACAATAGAGAAAAGACTACCAGAGGTAGTGGAACTAGATGAAGACCAGTTTTTCGCAGGATTTCATCAGTAGGTGCATAAAGCATGCGAAAAGGCATGGCATGATAGACATATTAAATAGAAGAAGTTCCAGAGGGGAGACTTAGTTTTTCTCTATGACAACAAATGTTTGTCGCACCTTGGAATTTTCAAATGCACTGGTTGGGCCCGTATGTGATAAGATTTTTTACAGAGGCAGGTGTTGTTTAGTTGGAGAAATTAAATGGGGAAACCATGGAAGGGCCCGTAGACGGTAGTCGAATGAAACTATATAGGGACAATTGTGCTTTCGTGCACTAGCATGACCATGCAGTATGTGTACCATAGTATTTTCATTATATTGTATTATTGATAAAATGAAAATAAAATAAAAATTAATAAAATATATTGAGGAAATCCACAATAAACATTTCAAGAGATATGAGAATTGGAGTTCTGAATCAAGCAGTGTTCAAAGAATCAAATATGAATAAGAAAATGTCACGGAAAGGAAGGAGAATTGAAGAACCAGGACAAAGCTCTTCACATATGACAAAAAAGTAATTACACAACAAACATGATGGCAAGACAACGAGAACATGTAGCAATAAATGAAAAGTGGGGACGAAGATCTTGACAGACTAGCAAATCTAGACCATGATCCATTGAATAATCTGAATTTAATTTAGAATATGGAAGGGAATGAATGTGAGTACAATCAGATGGGACTGGAGGTTTTGGCATGAAGCGGAAGATAACAATTGGTAGAAAGCTATAAAATTATAGAAAGGGTGACGAGAAAAGGTTATTGTTGCATGAACATTTGAGAGAACAAAGAACTAGAGGAGAGTTAGTGATAAAGAAAGAGAGAGTCAAGTGTATTGAAGACAGAGCCGAACTACAGAGAGTTATGGTGCCACCAAAGGCAATAGAATCTATGTCATGGACAAATAAGCCACACACTAAGAAAGTAGCAATGTCAATACAAGAAGAAACCCCTGAGGCATTCAATCTAGTCAATTTTCGCAGAGCATATGTGATACCAAGAAATTTGAAACCAAAACAAGTCAAACTGTAGAAGGAGGTGAAGTATGACATGGTTACACAAGTTATTCCATATGGGTTCCTTGTCGAGGGAGATATCTTAGGTGAAATAGGGAACTTGAGGTATTCAGAACATATCCTGACAGATTTAAAGAAGTTTCTAGAGTTAGCGCCGTAGAATTATTTACATGCAGGAATGAACCATGGATCACTTGTAATCATAGTTGAGCCGAAGGAATGGGAAACAAGATTGCAACAAACATGAATACTAAATTTGTTGGAGATACCCCATTTTGGTAGGAGCGTGGAGATAAACATTTGCGTCAAATTATTGTTGAGTTGCATACATAGAGGGTTTTTATGGTTGGACAGAGCAGTTTTGATTGACACACACTTGATTGCGCAGATTACAGGATTTCCATCAACAGGGGAAGACCCTCTACCATTGTTCACAGACAAGACACAAGAAAAAGCATTAGCAGAAATAATGAAGGAAAAATATGGCACACACAGAGGAGCACACGAACTAGATGTGTAACAACCCTAATTAATTAATTAATTAATTATCATGATTAAATATTTGTTTAATGAATATTAGTTTAATAAATTATTAATTTTTATTTTGGAGACTTATTGTATCGGTAGATGGACCCATTTATGGAAGCGGGGATAAGGTGGTTGAGGTTTAATGGGGGGATAATGTGGTTGAAGTTTAATGAGGGGATAAGGTGGTTGATAATGAAAGGGAAGGGACATAAGGCAAGGAAAATCACTCAGCAAGGGAGAGCTCCTTTTTGGGGTCAGGATATTTTAATTTATGGGAGAGGGCGAAGGTGGAGGGAGGAACATTTTTGGACTGCATCTAGATTACTGGTTTCATTTGGGTTTTACTTGAGGACTTTCACAGGGGGCAGCTGTTGTTGGGAATTTTGGGCTCGGGGGCCAGGAAACCGTAAGGAATCCTGGGGTTAGGGAGATGGATAGGTTGTTCCTAGATGGTTGGGAGGTTAGTCAATTTTGGGCAGAGCTTCAGCTTGGGGCAGAGTTTCAAAACAACATCAGTTTGAGGTATTTATCATCATTATTATGTTGTGTTAATTATTGTTATATTGTTCATTTTTTTTTATGCTGAACATGTTATTCATTATCATGTGTTATTCATTATCATGCTGCTCTCATTTTTAAATTATGTTGAACAGTGAGTTGTTATTATGATGAATAGAGAACAGTAAAGAAATTATTATAGCATTCCTTTATTTAAATTATGTTTTATAAGGCTCTATTTGGACAGACCTTACAAGATGTGACGAGTATCAATGATGATACCATAATATTTGCGACATAGGTGCTATCCTGTAAGATACTAAGAAAATTTCGCAAGGACTAGGTGCTAGAGGGAGTCATAGTAGTAGTGGAGAAATGTGCAGCAGGAGTGATGAATAACTAGTCAAAATTTCTCGTAAATCAATTTTTAATGGATTGTAGGGAGGCACAAGGGAAAGGCACATACTTCCATTATGCATGGTTATCAATTTTGATATAATTGACTCCTTGGAGGGAGATACACAAGACATAGTTCCTAAAAGGAATGAAAAAACTATTCTTGGCAGCAAGATATGTGTCAGTGTGGCATATAGTGCATAAGAATAGACAATTGGAAAATAATATAATCTTTTATGTCTATAAGGAGACTATTCATAAATGCATTGAAGACACATCGTGCATTCAACCATATGTGGTTGAATATTATAAGGACATTGCCCGATTTAAGGCATGGTAGCACCATATGTATATTCAGGAAAAGAAGGATCTAGATCAACAATGGTTGTTGATGCACTAAAGGGTGACAGAGAAAGAAATCAACCATATTGTAAATGAATGGGATGAAGAGTGGAGAACCATCGTTACATAAATAGCATAACAGGAGACACAACCATAAAAAGAAACACAAGAACCAGAAAATGATCAAGAAGAAGAGGAATAGGAACAAGGAGAACAAGGAAATGGTGAAGGTGACGTTTAGGAAATCCCATCACCTGTTTGAGAAACGAGGAAGGAACATCTAAAGGAATGAACAATGAACACGCATAACAAGAGTAAATCCTTCAATAAAGTAGTGATCCAAGCATTAACAGAGGATGACTTAGAGAAAATTGAATATCAAGTGAAGGAAGTAACAAAAGAATCATTTCTACGAGCTGCGCAGAAATAGGAGGATATGCATGCAACTGTGTAGGAACAGATAGCGAAACTACGCCAAATTTTGGAGGAAACCAGGATACCACCAATTACAATGGGAGAACAATAATAGGCTGAGAGTACATCCAAAACCACAGAGTCACAAACGATGAAATCACAACCATCAACAACATCAACGGAGTGTAGAGTAATGAAGATATCAACAAGGGCATTAAAGTTCCCATCAATAGAGATGCAAGAGCATGCACATGCACTAAGTCATGTTGACTTTTTATTGTCACAACTACCTATGAACGTGTTACACAGCTTGTAGTCAATTGTAACACAATAAATTTTATTTGCACGTGGAATCAACTATGATGGAGTTGTTTTGGCGCATGCCTATTTTGGGAGAAGAAAGTCTATTTTTGGCGCATGGAGAAGAAATTCTATTAGGAGAAGAAGTCTATTTTTGGGAACAAGTGTAAATATAGTGTTCATTCATTCATTATTCATGCATCAATAGGTTTCCAACAAAACCCTCAAAACTATCGGTCCTCGTGGTAAACTAGAAGGCAACATTGCGCAAATAGTGCACAACGCAGTCTCATGCAAGATAGATTTATGGGGGACTACAATACTCAGGTGTTTGAAGTATAGGAATGGATTGGGGATGCATTCTGATCCTTTTCCTCATGCATCAACATTATTGTTCATTCATCTAAATCTAGTGTTCATTCATTCCTTAAACTACGCATGCATGTTGTCATAATCAACTTAATGATTCATTCTTTAACTGATAATTAACATAACATTAAAATAACCATTCATGACACATAAACACAATATTTTTATCGTGGTTCACCCCCTCTACAGATACGTCCACAAAGATATGTCTCTTCTTCTCATTTATTAATCTTTCTACAAAACTTTTGTTGTGCACATTAAATCTTTCAGCTTCAAATAAAAAATGAGGTTAAGTACCCTCTGTGAGGTGGACTAGGCCACACCAGGCTCCACAGCCTATGACCAAACCCTAAAAACCTATCTCATTTAGACCAATCGACCAATGACCAATGAACAACCAACAAATGACTAACCTCTACTAGACCTCCTAGGCCTTATTTATACTCTTATATTGGCTTATAGCCATTGCATTCATGTCCAAAACCCTAACCCTAACGTCACTAAGTTTGTCTGCATGAACGCCATGTTGCTTTTCCTCATTTTTATGCATGCTTCTTTTCTTTCTTTTTCGGCATGCTTCTTTTCTGCCACCTATGGCGTGCACTCCAAAAATAGGCTTGTCTTCCCTAAAATAGGCCTACGTCGAAAAATAGAATTCTTTCTCCCAAATAGGCATGCGCCCAAAATAGACTTTTCTCTCCCAAAATAGGCATGCGCTAATAGGCCCCCAACACTGACATGCAGCTCATCTCGAGCCACTCAAGATGTTTGTTCTCCCTACACATCCTTCTCCAAGTCAAGGAAATTCCCTTCCAGTTCCTCCCATTTGGCTTTCGCTTTCATAAATTTATTTGTGAGCTCCTCTACCATCTACACTGTAATATGTTCCTTCAAAGACTCTATGCTCTCTGCATGGGCCTATGCCATCATTGTATTTTCCTCCTCCAGTTCTGCAATTATTTGTGTTGCTTTCTCCTGTAGTAGTTCCAATTGGGCCCACCTTGCCTGCTTATTTTTCCATGCAGTTTTGAGTTCCATTTCCAGGTTCTTCATCTCCTGCGTCCCTTTCAATATTTCAATGATTCTCATGGCCTTCTTTCGCAACTTCAAATCCTGCATTGCATTGTTGATCTTCTCTTCCTTTTGATCCTACTGTTGGAACTTCTCTTCTTCCTGAAGACTAGTCCAGATCTATGTAGTGTTCTCAAAGAGTTCTGTGATATTGTGTCTTCAGTTCCCAATGTAGTTTTGTCCCCTTCCTCTATCGGTCACTACGTTGGTACCTATCCTTGATCTCGTGTGTGGGTTGCTTGTATCCATTCCAAGACCTATTTAACTATTGTCAATTCTTGCATGATTCTTTCCCACTAGTTCTTGGCTTCCTCGTCTTCTTCAGTTGCTCAGTCCTGAACCCTTTATGCCACTAACTTTGCATCATCCATGGTAATTGTGTACTATGGGATGTCCTTATAGGCCTTGGCCTTCTTGCGCAGCCCCCATGTTTATATTACCAGCCATTTTGATGTTCATGCGTCTGTTTGGACCATTGTTGTTGGGGTTCCTTGTATGACTATGTCCCCCTTACTTGTGCTTTCTGCATGGGGACATTGTCCTTCTTCTATGCCTTTCCATTGGTAGTTTGCACGCTATCCTTTTTCTGTGTCCCTGGTTTCAGATCTGGCCTGTTTGTCTAGGATGGATTCTTTTCCACTGTGGTTCTTCCTTCAGATGTCTGTGATGGGCCTGCTTCAATTCTCTTTCCCTTAGGTATTTCCTTACTTATAAATGGGACTTTCCAGTCATCCACCTAGTCCTCGATAGCCCAATATATTTCTTTTGTGTTGATGCAGTATCGAAATTGTAGACATTTCTTGTATGGATCCTTGCACGCCTCGATCCACATATTTTTTCACATAGTCTTGAATTTGGCTATCCGTTGGTACTTCACGACAACCTCAAGATTTATTCGCCATCTATTGGCTATCTTTTCCTTCATGTCGCATAGATACCTGGAAAAGGTGATATCATTGCCACTTCATCGTTTCAGATCTGAAGTGCTCTCCAAGGATTTGTATTGTGCTGCACGACATTGTCCCACTTTGTCATAGAAGGGAGAATATGTAGGCTCCTTCCATCTGATCAACACTATCAGTAATATCATTCACGAATAGTGGAACTCGATCCCCAAGTCCTGCACATCCTTGCAATCATCTAGGAACATATTCAACAAACAAGGGGCCTAGCTTAGCATGGTTCCCTTTGCGCACTACATTGTTTCTACTACAACTCCTGCAGGGACCTCCTCCTTGCAACATTTCTGAAGGAGTTTGCACGCCATAAACTTTGTTGACATCTTAGTGGTTGTGTCACTAATCTGTTTGATGATTATGTCGCATGACCCTCACTCTATCCCATAAGTCTTTTTCATTTCCTCCATGAGCGCCTTCTCCTTTGTTTTTTTTTTCCATGTACTGCAAGGGATTCTCTCCATTTGATCGAAGCCCTGTGATGAACGAAATCAACTCGAGATTGATGACGTCGGTCTATCCATTCACAAGAATCCTCAATGGAGGACCTTGAGTAATTTTTTGACACAACTCTTACGTCTTTCCCCCTGTTGAAATGTGGAATATACAATAGATTAATTATCCTTGTGTTGACCAGTCCTACTATCCATTGTTTTGGTTGCAACACCAGATCTTCTAGCATTCATGTGCCTAGGATTTTCATGTAAATTTGTTGTGCAAATTCAAGGAATTCGATAGTGTCACACACATCATGGTCTACATACCTCAATTTCTCGACGTATCCCAACAGTCCTGGTGCGGCCTGCACCCCCTTTGGAATGTACGATAAGACAATAGATTCCTTGGGATGCTTGCGCAAGGATCTCAAAATGGGTTGTTTATGTTTCTTCTTTACTGGTGCATTGGATGGCCTAGCTTCTATTTCTCCTTCTTTCCCACCCAACTCTGGCTGTCATGTTATATATTCGAGTTGCACTTTATCTTTCTATGTGAAACCTACCATGGGTTGTGACACTGGCACGTCAGATTCCATTCTTTTACTGGAGATGCCATCCGTTTGGTGGGTTATTTCGACCCTGGAAGGTTGTTGTGGGTTGCATGTCACATACGAGTTTTGTTCCCCCATGCGGCCTTGTGAGTCATTGTCCATCCTTATTGTCGTCAAGGCCTACCCATCCTCCTCTACCAATGTGGTGCTCTCTAGTTTGACTTGTGGTGAAGTAATGCCATTGACATCGATGATTCCCTCCGACTGTGTATAGACTTATTCTTCCTCTATGTGTGCCTGTGGTGACCTATGGTTGCTTCATGTTTTTTTTTTTGCTTGGCCAGGTGCATCGAAATTTGGTGGTGCCATATTGTTTAATTATTCCTCCTACTATTTAAATCCACCTGTGAATTTCTTATAATCACTTGTCTATCGCTCGTCTTCATGCTCCTTCGCTCTGTGTATGCTCAAATTCACAATGAGGGTTGTTTGGCCCACTTTTTGGTTATATAAGGGGTGTCATAAATGTCGTGATTCCTCTTGGAGATGCTTCCTTTTGTGTTATAAATGTTATAAATATTCTTTTTCACGCTTCGTTAATTTTCATAAATGGTCAGTTCACGCCTTCTTTTCTTGATGATTTGTTTCTACTTTTCCAACCGTTGGCCCATTTTCGGTGCGCTGCAACTTTTTAATGCACTGGAAATTTCTCCTCTCGTTTTTCCTCGACGCACTATATTTAACTTCTATCTATTATATATTGCATGTGATAACTTTTACTTCTTGTCTCACTAGTTTTGTTGTATGTTGTGCACTAATTTTTCCCAGTTTCTGTCAGTCAACCAACTTCCTCCTATTTTTGTATTTTTCCTAGGTTTCTTATTTTTATGTCTTTTTGTAATTTTTCTTTCCTAACTTCTACTATAGTACACTATACATCGGACTTCCTTACTACGTTGCAACTACTAAGAGTTAGTAGGTCGAATTTCCTTATACAGTTTCAGTCGACTACCATTCACCATTCCTTGTAGTTATGTTCATGTCAAGTGCTTTAGCTGCATATATCCTCCATCTATGTCATACTTCACTTCATATGGCTTTAGCCAATGCATTCTGAACTTACGAGGATGTTGAAAAAAATTATTTTCATAAAGGAGAACTAGGTCTCTGTCTTTAAAGATCTTCTTATTTATGTGTCTATCATGCCAGGCTTTGTCCCTTTCTTTCTGCACCTCTTGGTGGAATCCTACCATAATCATGTCTTCTTCCAGTTCCATTAGTTGACTTAACCTCTCTTGTATTGCGCCTCTTTCTGTCATATTTGTAATTGTTGCTACACGCAGACTGGGTACCAACAATTATAATGGCACCATTTCTTCTTGTCCATACACTAATATGAATGGTGTATGTCCTATCAACTTCTTGCATGTGGTCCTGTATGCCCATAATACTCCTGGTATTTTAAAATCCCAATCATCTCTGTTCACATTACAAATCTTAGTTAGGGCATTCTCCAAAATCTTGTTAGAAAAGCACAGAGAATGAAAATGTAGAAGGGAATGTTCAAGCCATGAAATCCAATGAAGGAGGAGATTGAAAGATTGTTAAGGACAAAGGAACTTGAGTTTGTGCAGAAGGATAACAAAATCCCTAAATTTACACAACACAAATATCTCAACAACTATGTGTTTAACGACTTGCATGAAGTATTTTTTTGCGAATTCATGCATCTGTTGCAGGAGTGGTTATTGAGGTTGAAGGAAACCCATCTTGTCAATCAGATGAGATATCTAGAGTGGTATCATGTGGAGATCCTGCAGTTGCAGCAAGTCAATAATAAATTTATGCGCGCAGTATATTTTTGGTTAAACAATATATTGCAGGGTTTATCATTGAATTTGCAGTTGATACTGCGAAGTCGTACAATGTTGTAGAGAAGGATTTTATGAAGGGAACCAGAGGTAGGTACATCATATCACTATATAATTTTATCAATATTTTATTGTATGATAAAGGTTTGATGACCATGGAATCAGAAAACTAAACTTCCCTGTGCACATGGGGGAAGCGGGGGAGCATTGACAGGAGTCTGAGATATGGACAAGGAATTGGATAAGGGGAAGCACAAGGAGGCCATGGACCCAATCATGATGGATGAGTAACAGACAAGGAAGATAATGAAAAAATATGGAGTGACGCGCAGTGGTCAACCTTACCAATATAAGATGAATAAACAAAAGAGGGTCATAGTCGACATAGAGGGCTTAGCGAGCGATGGAGAAGAGGTGGCAGGTCTCCGGGCTGTGGATAATATTGAGGAAATCCTTCTCACAACATATGAAAGGAAAATAATAGGTCCAGGGTCAGGAACATAAGGAAAAACTCCAATCCAAATCAGATTTAGTGTGGAACCTACAACTCCATGTGCGACTAATACACCTGAAGGAACACCAACTTTTAGACAACCAATTTTTAGTAGAAGAGGGGCAGTAGATCAGGGGTCCAATAGGGGACAACCAACTAGAGGTACAAGTTTAGGAAGTAACAATAAACTATATACACCATGAAGAGATAGTAGTTCAACACAGTTCAAAATGGAAGGAGTAGATTCCACTATCAGATTACTAGAGTTTCAGGGTGAGGCATTAGAGAACCTCGAAAAACATTTATTTATCTGTGAAAATATCTGGGAAGAAAATCAGGTCACAGACGATGATACAAAAGTCACGCAGTTAGATATAACACTTAGAGACCACACACTAGACTCGTACATGAGACTTGATGTAAATAGTCCACAAGGAGCACCTAAAACTGTCGTAGAGGTGAAAAAGTTGTTGGTTAATGAAGTTCAGAAGCCAAGCTCACAAGACCGTTACATGAACAAAATGATTGAAATCAAGCAAAACAGGGGAGATTATTTGGGAGATTGATTAAAGGTTGAAACACCTAAAAGGTAAGTTAAAGTACTATATTACTGACATGCAGCATAGGCAGTTATTTGTGAACTCACTATTACCACACTTGAAGTATCCCTTGAGGCAATAGAAGTTCCAAACTCAAGCAGAGGTCTTGCAAGCAATGCTACAACTGGAAGAAAACCAATATCAATAGACACATCCAACAATAAAAGAGTTGAAAGAGGATCTGAAGAATATGACATTTCAGTTGAGCCAGAATAAGGAGAAAGAGAAGAGAGAAGTTGTTTGGTGTACGTTATGCAGGAAAGAAGGACACCATAAGAATGAGTGTCCAACCTTTGCACAGTACTTGGTAGCAGGGGTGTCAAACCCCTTGCTAAAAGGAGGACCATGGCATGTGATTTTTAAGACAAACGGGCTTGATCCATATCATTTTCCAATGTTGTACAAGTATAAGACAGTGCCAAAAAGTTCTTATTGCATTTTTTTCAAATCAGTGGGTCATGATGACAAGGACTATAGAAAACTGGAATTGATGAGAGAAATAACTTCAGACACCTATAGGATGCAAGTAGATATTATGACAAGCCAATATGCACCATAGTTCAATAATGTGCAACCACAATTCAATCTTGCGCAGTCATAGTACACCAACGTGCAACCACAGTATAATCTCACGTTATATAACTAGATACCCCAATACAATGCAATGCGAGGAGATAGAGGTGGAGGCTGAGGCTAAGGAGGATTTGAACAAGGCAGAGGGCCAGTATTCTTCCACAATTGTCAACAACCATGAATTTATGCAAGAGACTGTCCACTTCCAGCTGTGACATGTATGTATTGTCGTGCAACAGACCACGACATAGAGGACTGCCCAACATTATTTGGAAAAATACAGGAAAAAAGGAACCTGAACAATCAGAATGTCTAGTGGATATCTGCAGAAGCCAAGGGTGATGAGAAAAACATCAACACAGTTACTTGAGGAGGAGCTAATATGGAAGATGATGTAGAAAAATAAGATCCAACTCAACAACAGTGGGTCAAGAAGAATATTGAGACACATAAGTATTTTGTCGTGCGAAAAGAAAAAGAGACATTTAAGGAGGCCAGACGGGAGATTATAAAAGAGAACATTGTGTCTACATCAATTTCACAACAAACAAAGGATACACCAATGTACAAGATTCCATATTCAATGGATCACACCATCAAAGGAAAACCTTCAGAGCAGGTAAGTAACATAAAGACTTTTTTGCAATCCTGCATTAAGTTATTGAATGATCCATCATCCACTAAGGTCTTACAGAATTTACTAGAAAGATGCAACACAAAAGTAGAAGGGAAGTTAGAAAATAAGACAATTAATCATCTCCATATGAGAAGAAGAACAAGTAGG
>SNQJ01S0252155.1:0-12677 GCA_010110895.2 Picea sitchensis | reverse complement strand
CACATATTTCCGTCAAGATTTTTCTTTGTCTTTTGCTTTTAATATATATTTTTATATAAAATTTGAGGATTTCAATAATATAGATTTTCAACCTAAATTTACCTTATGTAAGGTTTATTTAATCATTAAGTTACATAATATTCACTTAAATATTAATTTCAAATATTTATATATTTATAAATATTAATTCAAATGCTTTGTGATGTGAATTGTTAGAGAGGACATCCAAAGAGGTCGATAATTCCAATTACTTTCCCTTTCCCTAATTCCAATTACCCTATACCATGATCAATAAAACAAAGCTTTCCCTATTTTGTCTAACTCTTAAAAAAGCCCCATAATAATTAGATTAATACCAAAATATATTGACAACTACAAACTCTCTTGGATATTCCAACTTATAGAATACACGAGAGTTTCTCGAGTGAAACCACTCTACTTAATATACGCTCTCTTCTTATTACTTTGTGCGTGGGCTCTACACAAATTGAACAGTACGCTCCACTTGTGGGTGGGATCCACACGCATTAAACTATACTCTGCACTTGTACGTGGGCTTCACACGAATTGGACTACATAGTCCATTGCATAGAGTCTCACAAGTTGAGCAGCATGTACATAAAACGGAAAGGCCAAGATGTTGTACTGCGTACGTTAAAGAAAAACACTACAAAAAGTCGGCTTCAATCCTTGTCATTAGCGTCTTCTCCGCTTTCATATGACACTTATGTCTTTTCAATATCAAAAGAATATTTACTCTATATTCCACATATTTTTGTCCACTATTTTTTTTTGTATTTTGCTTTTAATTACGTCGAAGGTGCTGTTTTATGGGGCGGTTCTATCTAGGTTTAGTCGTTTGTCGAAAGCCTATTGAAATCTGTCACGTGTTATCCCTAGATACCAGTGTGCTCTACTAAATCTCCCGCCAAGTGTACCGTCCTATTTGCACCGTCCCTTCCCCTCTGCACCAACAAGGATATATGAGAAGGCGGTTGATGGATCTGATTGTGAATGCGGGTGGTCAGTGTGAGGCAATTGGGTAATCTCGACCCAAGTCCCTTTTCTCCAGCCAAGCATTCTGTGCCCCCATCCTCAAAGCTGATCATAGATGGTCTCATAAGCTCTCTGCAGCGCATGGAGATAAACATATAGACTCCTATGTGGTTTCAACAACAACAACAATTTAATTTGTCGCGTCGCTCTTGTCTCAGTTTACCTTGCACGCCCAGGTGGGATGATGATACCCCATAGGCGTTGCATTCACACCAGTGCAGGAGGAGAAGATGCTAAACTAATAAAAACGAACAGTGGGGTGGGAGTTCTGCTGCTACAATGGAGAGATCAGTCTATAGATTTGGGCACTAGTACATTTGGGTCATATTCTGACGGCGCATTCGACACAATTGCCACTTTATATTGTCGGGAGAATGACAAACATCGGATCGCCTCAAACGTCGTTTCACAAGACGTCGTTGTTCTGACGAAATAGATTTCGTCGTGATTGCGACGTTTCATGTGGACATGTGTTATCCCGAATTCGATTGTTCAACCCCCATTTAGATGTCGGAAGATCGACGTCTAGGGTGTGGCAAGACCGACGTCTTGGACGTGGCAAGAGAGACGTCCTGAAGGTGGCAAGAGAGGCGTCCTAAAGGTGGCAAAAGAGACGTTTTAAAGGTGGCAAGAGAGATGTCCTGAAGGTGGAAAGAGAGACGTCCTGAAGGTGGCAAGAGAGACGGTTTAAAGGTGGCAAGAGAGACGTCCTGAAGGTGGCAAGAGTGACGTTTTGGACATGGCAAGACCGACGTCGTTGAGGTGGCAAGATCGATGTTATTGAGGTGGCAAGACCGTCGGGAAGAGGTATCAGCTCCGACGTGGTTTCTATGGGAGCGACACTTTTGGATGTGGCAATAGCGACGTCTGGGAGGTGGCAAGACCGACATCTTGCGGCCTTTGGAAAAGGCCTAAAAGTATTTTGTGTTTTCATCTCCGCAGGTTAGTCACAGGGCCCAACTCTTTAGCCTCCACTATGCTTCTCTTTCTTCCAGGATGACCCTGTGGCATTTTTCCAAGCCATATAGGAGGTCTTTTGTTTCCTGGCTATGATAGCCCTGGCCAGTCCCATCTTGTAGTTCTATTAGTTTCAATTCAATATCCCTCAGATTTTGTTCATCCTTTTGTTGTTTTATTTTGGCCCACTTATTAGTTGCTTGTTTGAGGCCTTTTAGGTTTTCAACAAAATACACAGCTGCTGGGGTCTGGGATTGTTCTGGTATTTTCACCCATAAGTCCTTTACTAGTTCCAGAAAGGTTGGATCTATTAGCCATCCCTCGAAGAATTTGAAGGGGCTAGTCAGCCTTCTAATTCGAACAATATCGGATGATGGTCTGATTCTCCCCCAAAAGTTACCTATTGTCGAAATATAGTGGAAAAAACCCCCGAGCATCCTCGAGCATCTACCGCTGTGAACATCCAACCTGGGAGTAAGGATTCCAAGATCTTAACCACTGCTAAGTTGTCCCCTAGAGTTTCCTGCAGTAGAATGACATCTGGCGAGCACTGTTCAACCAATCTTTGTAAGGACGATTTTTTATTGGGGTTCGCCCACCCCCGACAGTTGAAGGAGAGGATTTTCATAAGGTAAATCCATCCTGGGGTGGCTTTGCTCTAAGCACCCATTCAATTGAATATTGTCTTCCTGAAGCCAGATCAATTCTGGCCCGATGTTTTTAGGCTATCTGCACATGTTTTTCAGGTTTCCCAAACAAATAAACTGCTTCATTCTGTGTCTACCTCCACTTGTTGTCAGGCTGCCTGCAACTTGTATGGTCAACACTGTATGTGTAAAGTTAAACTACAACAACATGTTACTCTAAGCACGTGTTTCCTTTTTCACCTGTGCATGCCTAAAAATGCGTGCATACTATTACCATTTTTCTTGTTGTGCCTTATGATATTTCCTTGGGAAGCATGCCTTTCGATGTACCTTGACCTTGGGAATTTTGGTCACCTTCTATACCTGCACTTTGGAAACCATGCGCAGTTGGTGGACAGTGACTTCCACAACACTTTTAATGGCTTTATAATATTAAAATTTTATCCATAAATTCATATTTTGGGTAGACCTTTAAGTTTTCAAAAATTTCAAATTTCAACTTATTCTGACCTATATAAATTCAGAAAAAACAAAGCACTGAGTTATCTTTATGGTGCACTGTCTTCCTCTCAGTCTTACTTGCCTCCTTTGTTGTTGTATGTTGGCCAACCAATCCCTTGGCTACACTAACTTGTTTGATATGTTGCCTCTAAGTCTGCTCCTCATATGTTCTAGATGCCAAACTCTACCTTGGCTTCCTTGGCTTTGATATTATATTGTAAATGCATATAACAATTGCAGAAACCTAGGTGCAACAACAATGAACAAGAGAAATCATACGAATGATATACATTACTTTTATGAAAAGTAGATTATATGAGAGTACAACTCAAAGTGACTTTTCATATTCTACTTAATCAATGCCTAGTAAAAAAGTGACTTAAGTTGATCTAATTTATGGCATAGAGACTATGTACAATGTACTAACATGTACTTTATTAACTTAAGTGACCAATGTATGTCCCACTGGTTATGACCATCATAGAAACTTTATTATTATGTTGACAATGATTTCATGTGAATATGAATTTGTAATGATTTTTTTTTTCATTTCAGGATGTGATCGCTAAATTTCCTCCTCTAAAGCCATTATGTCTCATATTGAAGATATTTTTACAGCAAAGGGAGCTTAATGAGGTATTGGACTAAAAAGAAGAAAATATTTATTTGACACTCCAAGATATCAAAGCTACTACATATTTCATGATCATTTACTTCTAAGTTTGTTATCGTTCAAGTATTTCTAGTTAAGAGATTTGGTGATTATGATCATGATAAGCACTGATTGAATAACAAATTTAAGCATGATAATTGAGTATGCTCTATTTGGTTGATAGGTTTATTCTGGGGGTATTGGCTCTTATGCTCTTCTTGTTATGTTGATGACACATTTACAAGTGAGTATGCTTGAACTGCATTATATATAATCTCACATAGTTTTGGCTAATTCACATTATTTTGTGGATTGTCAGATGCATTGGCGCTGACAAAGTTCTGCATGAAAATCAACATTTTTAGAAAGTAACCTAGGTATTTTACTAGTAATTAAATTACATGCCTCTTTTAATTAGACAGGAGATAGGAGCGTTTTTAGGTTTGACATGCATGTTGTCATTGTATTTGAATTTTTCTTAGATTTTGTAATAGTACTAGGTGTTTTGTCGTATGCTACAACTTCACAATTTGACTCTTGTTATTTCTGGTGGAAATAGAAATTGGCATATACTTGTAAATAATAGAATATTTAGTTGTTGAATGAAATATCTTACACACCACTAGGATAGAACAATTGACAGTCAACATATGAGGCACATCTTAAACATAGATGATTTCCCAAATTGATATGGACAAAAATGAACAGTTAATATGTGTGAGGCAATGAATAAATATGGAAGACGAAAAACAAATGACTAGACAAGTGTGCCTGGAATGCTTCAATACAAGGAATACAAAGAATTATTGTGTCCTTGTTCCACAACTGATTGATAACACCAATAGCACATTCAAGTAGCATATGGTCATTAAAAATGTTATGCAACCTTCCATGACAGGTTTCCAATTCTAAACATCCATACTATCCCTACAAAAAGCATACTAGGTTATTCTACACAAGGTACACCAATTCTTCATATATTGAGTATAATAATTCTGATTCAAATTACCAACTGTGCAAGAGACAAGGAACTGATTCCACTAGTCCCTACAAAATGATAAGGCACATAACATAGTAGTAAAATGAATAAATATTAATATAATCATCCAATCATCTTGCAACAAGGTAAAGGTCTAGAAAGTGCAACCTACAAGAATTTGTACAAGAAATGCAATTTTCACAAGTTATATAGATCATTTTCAATAATTTCAAAAATAGAGGAGATGGCATAATCCCAATATTATACAGAATAAAAAGGATTATATGTAATCATTATCATACATCCATTCATATGTTTCATACTGTTTTTCAATATCACTCATCGATCTTGTCAATTTTTGCAAACACAAGAATCCACCTAATGGTCACATTTCATACATGACACTCTATTTTTCTAAACTACCCACACAATTTCAATTCAACGACAATTACATATCTTCTACATCATTCCCTACCATTATATCATATTCATATCCACATTGAAAAACTAAAAATGAAGGACTATGTAAGTAGTTATAGGAATCTACAGAAGAAACTTAATACACTGCTACAGGAAGCTATAAGACTCATGATGAAAATTGTAATGTTCCAACATTCTATTGGAGGCTATAGGATACCTCCAACCACCTCATAGTTTTTAATTTTTATAATTCCAAGGGTGCATGAGGACTTGCGAGGTTATTTTACACCTCTCCAACCAAAATTCCAGTCACCAAAGAAACTCTGTCAATGCATTTGGAATTCTATATGATACCCTGCAGACCTACAAGAGGCTATATGAGACAATACAACTTCAAATTTTGATCAACATTCATAATTTTTTTTTGCATAGGAGTGACTCCAATGGGATATAATAGGTCATATACATCTCACTTTGGGCTCTATTCTTAGTAAAAAACAAAATCCATTCTGTAGAGAAGAAAAAACATCTCAGGCACTCCAAAATCATAATTTGTTTTTTATATTAAGTTGGTACCCTTTAGACTCACATCCCCCTGTTCCGAAAATCATTGTTCCAGTACAACCTATGAATGGTATTTACCATACTATGTTGCAGTGAAATCATTCCATATCATTTATTTTGGTATTTTTCTCATCTTAGAAACCCAAAGAAGCCGAGCATTCTATACTTCACATTTTTCTAAGTTTTCTTAGTTGGGAAAAGATACATATAGTCTACACAAAGAAACCTATATGAGAAACCATAGGAGGAGGATTCAACATAAGGTATACCACTAGAACCTCTAGGGTATATAAAAACCTTGAGGTGGTTCAAATATTTCAATATTCCAACTGGCTAGTATTTTTTGATATAAATTAGGGGGTATGATGATAAAGTGGCCCTTGAATTTTCCCTCAATTTTCAGAATATTAGTGATCAGAAGTATGTTATAGTAGTAAAGCTATTAGAATTACAAGTAAATGAATCTATTATCAATAGAGTATGAGGGTTTCCCATAGTTTTACCATGGGACAAGGATGAGAGGATGCCATCCATAAATACTAAGAAATTCTTCTTCCTTAGCTATGAAGAGCCAGGGGAGAAAAAAATGGGGTAAGAAGAGAAAGCCTCCCAGATCCAAGGGATGAGGTGTCATATTACCTCCTCAAATACATCACCTGTGAGGATATGTTGAGTATGTTATATGTACACCACTTCATATTTTGTCACTAGTTGAGGCATCTATTCCATCATAGATTTGAAGAGAACTTGCGAATTCCTTACTTTCTTCTATATTCCTTAAAGTAAATGAGCATTAACGTTAATAAAGGAAAGGAAGAGGCCTTGTCCCACCTTGGCCTCATAAAATTGTTTGTCTGTGAAGCCTTGGAGAGAAAATTTGTTAGGGTACCATGAAAATAATTTATAAGCATGGTTAGGTAGAACTATGTAGCTTCCCAATATCCTACCCAAGAACCAAGCCTCGAAAGGGATGTAAGAAGGAAAAAGAAGGCTAGAAAGCTAGAGGGCCACAAAAGTAAGCCATAACAAAAAAATATAAATATGGAGGACACATACAAGGAGGTAGCTTCTACCCTCATCAAATTGAGGACACTAGAAATTAGCCCCCTAAAATTTAAAGAGAAAACCCCAGCTATAGGGAGGATTTGGAAATCCTCTATGAGGGAAATAACTGATTCCCAAGAAAACCCCAATTTGATCACACCTATATCCTCCACCATAGTAAACCTGGAGGACTCTCCCAGTCCCACCAAAATCCCATCAAGGGAACAAGAGGAGGGTGAAGTAGCAACACCACCTACAAATTATTTTTCTCATCTCACTTTGAGTGAGATAGAGGTAGCAACAAGTGAAGCCATCAGATGAAAAATACTATAAAAGGATACAACAACAAAGAAAGAGAAAGCACAAGGAAGTACATAAGATATGGGGTAGCAACATCATCATCTACAAGAAAATTTTCAAATTATGATAATGCAAGGAATTTATAGTAAGAGACCACTTGAGCTTGGAAATAGATCTTTGAAAGAAGAGCTAGCTAGAACTAGGAGAGAATTAGTTGGCCAAACTAATAGAGTATAGGTGATGGAGGCATCTATATCCAAGATGGTTGATGTTGATGCTGCTGCTGATGATGATGATTATGATTATGATGATAGTTGTAATGGATTTGTATTAACATGATTTCCGATCCTTTTGTGTTTATTTTGGAGGGATGTGGGTTGACCTTTTTCTTCTTATTGTAGGTACTTGGATTGCTAAAGTTGGCCTTAAATATGATTCCTTAATGGTTTTTGCAGTGTGCCTCTCCATCATTAACAGAATATTTGCAACGTCAACTTTGTCAATGTCAAATGACAACTCACTGACCATTTTTGAAAACCAATTTCAGATTATTGACGTGAGCACTATCGTTGCAATTTACCTAGGGCACTCCATCCATTCCAAGTTACAACACATTAATAGCTAGGCCAAACCCACTTTAGATTGAATAAATGGAAAATGTAATCCACATTTGCAACAAACTAAACACTAAACCATGTGCCACTTTGCCTTCTTTGCAAACTTAGTTTTATAAGCATTTGTAACAAAATTTCCATTATCTACATACAAGCAATGTGTGTATATCCCCAAAGGAGTACTGAAATGTGTTTATATCTTTTATGTATTTCCTCTTCCTGAGGTGGTATTAATGGCTCTAAAAGTATTTCCATTCTCCTTTCTCTAATTTTGTGTAGTTTGAAGGTGTTATGAGGGGGTATTTCATAGTCCAAAAAGATTATAGCCTCAAAAACACATACCAACCAGACTTGTGGGCAGCAAAAAATTGAAACAAAAGTCATATACGTCAGGTCTTTGTAGGGAAACCCTTCTTTTTATCCATGACAGCTTATATCTACCCTGTAACAATAGTCTGAGGTGGTCTTTATAGAAACATATAGTCAGTCCTCCTCTAGGAGCCATTTTTATTGGTTTAAGTAGTAAGTTGCTTACACAGATTTGAGGGCAGTCCTTGTAAGCATTTCCAGACCTGAAAATAGGACAACAAGGATTACCTATAGCAATAAGTTGAAAATATATTTATATGACACTCCAAAATACCCTTAAACGCTGGCTGATTTAAAGCTCAAATTGCTGATGATTTAACCATTCGCCTATGATGAAATTGTGACAGCTTGGAGGAGCATGTAACATCAACAGTTATGAGATTTTGTAACAAATTCGATAAATGATGTTCTAATTAATGTTTCATTTTTTCTTAAGACAAGTTCTTACTGTCCATTTTGATTCTCAGCAGGTTGGACAACAATTTTGGCATTTTTTCATATGATGACCCTATTGACAATACACTCTATTTTGATGCCTTTTGATGATGACTATTTTGATTACTTATCAAAGGGAAATATTGATTATTGAAGCATAGGGAATATGTTTGGCCTAGAAAACATAGACTCGATTATCAACCATATTGAACAAATGGAAGAAACATAAATGCATATCAAAGGGTGTTTACTCTTTAGATGATGACTTCTAAAAACTTCAGCACTTGGTTTAAGAAATGAAAGTATTACCTTATTACACCAAACCTTAATTTTTAGGATGGAATGAAAGGAGGGCAAAGTAATAAACGATGTAGGTTTTGAAGGTTGTACAGGTCATAGCATGAATTATCAGGTCTACAACAACTTCCCCCAACACTTGGATTATCTACTAAAGTTACTCTCCAACTCATTTTTCTCACAGACAGTCATACATATCCAGTCTGTAGCGCAAATCATGTTTTCCTAGTGTATATTGCGCTGCAAACTAGGAATTTTCCTGTACATGCAGATTTAGTCTAAATTCACCTAGATTTCAGCAATCAAGCATTGAATGGGTGTCTCAGCGGGTGATATTCGAGGATATAAGACTCCCACACTTATCAGGAGGCTCAGGTGGAGGGGCATCAAGATTAAAAAAAATGAACCACCCCTGATGCATTCAGTCAATTCTAATTTTACTGGAATCCATGGCAGCTTATCCTCAGATTTTTCAAAGTCTTTTCTTTGCCTACCATTTAGCTTCCAATGTGTATAGGATTCCTTTCCAAGCACTTTTCTTCCCACAAAATACATCTTTTTTAACTGTTGTCTGATGATGAAACAAGCTGTATAATTTTTCAATAGAGTACTCATATAGTGTTGTATACTATTGTCTTCCTGTGGGTTTGTAGGGTCTATTCTTATGCTGGAAATTGTGCTTATGATGTTGTAGATCAATCATGAAACTATGTTGGAAAATCAATATCCAAGTGCCATGAAATATGCAGTAAGTACATGTCAAAACTCAAGGTGAATAAGGTTCATAAGAAAACTTCAAATACCACAACCTCCAATGGTAGATAGACAGATAGATAAAAGTAGGCTAGGATAAAACTAATAAATGACTAGGCCACACTTCTTTCCATTATATGAAGGAGATTTTTCTACTAGGAACAAAATTCAATGCCATCACAATGTGCTTGAAATAATCTAGTGAACAAGGGCACTGAAGTAACATGAGAGGCATTCAATTACCAATATGAAAATGTCCAAATGAATCATATGGGAGTAAGAAAACCATAACCATCAACCAAAGACATGTAATGTAAAGAAACCACAAGATGGTCCTCCCATCAATGTCATATCATAGCACCAAAAGCATATCACCTCTATCCATCTAAGCATCAAGTGTAACCATGAAGAGATAAACATGCACCGAAACAATCAACCACATAAGCCAATGAATCAATGTGTAGCATCTCATGCAACACCATGATGGGGCAAGAGGATCCACAACCATCAAACAAGCTTCCCATAACAAGTCGATCTTAGAATCTTGAGGGGAAAGTTACTTTTTGGTTTCTTGGAAACTATATTTATGTATATATGAGTAGTGTTGCAAAAAATGATGGTTTTGTTAGCCAAACTATATGAGGTTTAAATTTTGTTGTGCAAAGGAATTGTCCTCTAAACAATCTATAGTGATTATAAAGATGTTGGAAAGAAACAAAATTTCCAAATCAATGGCATCCATGATCAGGTTGTATGGAGGTCTAGGATTTGTAGTGTTGTTCCTATTCTACCATATCACAAAATAGTGAACACAATATAAATGAAAAACAATACCCTCGTATACCGATCAGAAAATTAAAATGAAGCGAGGATGAGATGAGATGATATATAGAGTGGGTCTGTAGTGATCTTTTAGTATAAAGATGAATGGATGAACTTTTCTTAGTTTTGAGAATATTTATTCTCTACTAAACAAGGCCAACCATGTGAAGGTGAAAACTCATATGGCCCCTCCCCCCCTTCACATCACTCTCAATTCCCCAATACCCAATATATAAAATAGATAACAAGAAAAAGCAACATATTAATCATGCATAGAAACTACCAGAACAAAAATGAAATAAAACTTAAAAACATGTAATTAACCCACATAATTAAAAATTATTTAAAGAGAATAATAATTCATAAAAGTTAAAATATCTAATTACATACCTCATTGACCAACGCAACATTTGTATCATCCTTCTTCTGTATCTTCTTCTTGATCATCCAACTCAATATCTGTATCAACATCCAGTTCAGAAACACTGTTGAAAGGATTGATGATATCATCATCATCATCAATGTCATTTTCGATCATATCTTAATCGATATCATCATCAAGAACTGGCGCATTGTCTCCTACGCCTAGTTCATCTTCTCCATCTTCTTCATCTATCGACCCATATTCTTCTTGCTCTAGCTCTACATCATCTTCTTCTTCAATATCATCTTCCTCATCTATAGTATACTTTACTGGCCTTCCTCTTGGATCATATCTAACAACAAATGACCAATCCCTCTTACCTCGAACCTTTGAGTAAAAGACTTGTTCACATTGACTTGGAAAAACATAGCGGTTGTTTGTTTCTTCAAACGCCGTTGTTTTAATCATTGGAAATCCATTGGCATGTTGAATAATAGTTCTTTCCTCATCATGTTCATGCATTCGTAACCTATACCATTTGACATCGAACAAAACTAATTTGAAGGAATTAAAGTCACATTCAATTATACCATTCAAAAACCCATAGTATCTATTTTCATATTCTCGAGGATGTCTGTCACTCATAGAGGAAACATTAGTGACTTGGAATACTGCAGTTATCCCACTATTTGAAGTTTTTCTGGTTTCATCCAACTGTTTGATGCGAAACTTACGACCATTGCACCACATAGCCTTGTGGTGTTTCAACTGCAATATTCCAAACATGTAAAAGATGCATTGTCAATTAATAATAAACAAATTTATATAATTTGGAAAGTATAATATGAAAAAAACACACCTACAGTCACATGAATAAAATGGATGAATTTGCTTGCCTTTCCATCTTTCAAAGAATATGCTAAATCTATTTCCCTCTACGTAACATCGAAATCTCCATTACGACGAGCTTCTCTAACCAATTCAGACAGTTCTTTCCATGATAACCTACCGCCATGACATTCTTTACATCTATCAATCCATCACTTCATCCAATCCAGATTATTTGCAATGTATAAATGTAGTGCATCCCAATCTTGAGCAATTGACCAATCACAAAATCACAATTCACCAATATTAAATATTAGTTATAACCATGGTAAATATTAATATTAAATATTAAATGAGTATGATCATACACACAACAAAACGAGAAATTTATATTTATTGAAAATATCCACATTTTAATTACCTCTCACTTTCTTCATTGTACCTTTCGCCAACAACTACTCCCTTTCAATTTTTTTGATGGAGTTCACATCCCACATGCAATCCACTGCATGCATAGATTGCGCTGCTAATTTAGGAAGATACTGACTAATATACACCATGGATTCATATACCATATATCCCTTCACCATAGAACCCTCAGGATGTTCTCTTTGTCTAAACAAAACCTTCAATGATTTCAAGTGCCTCTCCACCATCCACATTGACCTTGTGTGTATAGGTCCACACATTTCAATCTCCTCAACTTGGTGTATGAGGTAGTGTTCTTGTGCAATAAAAAATGATGGAGGTAGATACTTATGCATTTCACACATTAGCCGAGGAATTTCTCTCTTCCAATACTGTATATCATCTTCATGGATTTCTTTCAGTTACAACCATCTACAGATCACGATGCAAGAAAATAACATGTTTCAACAAAACATATAAATACATATTACATTACAAGTAAAACACATGTCATCAAGTACAACAAAAAAATGTTTTTTTTTTTGCATATATATTGCAGCTACTTACCTCATGTATTTTCCAAGATCATATATAACTTGTTTGACATTGTTGTCAAAGTTGTTTGGGAGAGATGGAGGTAGAACATATTGTAACAATAAAAATGAAT
>SNQJ01S0252153.1:0-12764 GCA_010110895.2 Picea sitchensis | reverse complement strand
TGTGTAGAGGTAGCTTGATGTGATATATGCCAGTCTAACACAATATTAGCTAGGTTATCCATAATTTGATTCAATTGTCTTGGAATATGTGTAAATGTAATGGAATCAAAATGTTGAGATAAAAGTCTAACCTGTAGGTATTTTCGAAAGAGGCAAGGATCGCGGACGCGGTACACATTGTTGAGCTGGAGTACGACTAGTTGAGAGTCAAGAAAGATGCTAAGGTGACGAATACAATGATGTTGGGCATTAGCCAGGAGGCCGATGACAACAGTGTATTCATCTTGGTTGTTGGTCGCTGGACCCAAACATATGTCGCTCGAATGGAGCATTTCATGTGAGGGAGTGTAGAGAGCCCAAGCGGCTGAAGCGAAATTTTGTGTCCAACGGCTGGCGCCGTCAGCGTAACTGATGTGGTAGGTCAGTGGAGGAAGCATTTTTCAATAGCACAAATGATAGTTTAGACATGAGGGATGGAAAAAACATTAAAAACATTATAAAAGAAATAACCTAAAGTAGAATGACTACGTTTAAGAAAAAATTTTGTTTAAATACAACTCGTTGACAGGTTCTTTGAGAGAGAGGCCTTCGGGGGAGGCCAGGATGTATGTGCCTTTGGTGAGGCAATGTTGGATAATGTATGGGCCATGCCATAGTGACTCGAATTTTCCATGGAAAAAGGTATCATGAGCGATATTGTAAGCCAGGACGAGGTCACCTTCGTGAAATGAGCAAAGGTTGACATGTCGATCAAAGGTAGCCTTGGATCATTTTTTAGCTGCCTTGTTGTTCTATAATGAAGATCGACGATCTTCATCCAGAGACTCTAAGTTCAGCAAGCGCTGCTCCATTGGAGCAATGTCGGGTAATAGCTCAATTGTGGTACGTAAGGTGGGAATTTCACACTCAATGGGAAGAGTGGCCTCAACCCCATGGACTAGATGAAATGGTGTGAAACCAGTAGTTATTTTCAAAGCCGTATGGTAAGCCCATAGCACAGAAAATAACATATGATGCTAATTGGTTTTATGTTTATTAACCGTGCGCTGTAACATGGTTTTGAGGACCTTATTAACTACTTTGACCTGTCCGTTAGACTGAGGGTAATATGGTGAGGCAAACTCGTGAGAGAATCCTAACCGAGATGAGAGTTCAACAAATATCTCATTCTCGAAGTGTTTTCCACGATCGGAAATGAGTTGGAGTGATACTCCAAAGTAAGATATGATGTGGTTAAAGAAAAAACATGTTGCGGTGTCAGCAGTGTTGTTGAAGGTGGGCATACCTTCTACCCATTTGGTGAAGTAATCGACGGCGAAAACAATGTATTTGTTACCATTGCTGAAGGGGGGATTACAAGTCATGAAGTCGATGCCCCATTTACAAAAAGGGTTGGTAGTGATGATGGGATGAAGAAGAGCGGGGAGAGCTCAGGCTTTATTTGCGTAAAGCTGACATTGCTCACATCGTTTCACGGCATGAATGCAATCGTGAAACAAGGTAGGCCAAAAGTAACCAGCTCGGATAATCTTCTGAGCAGTGGATATGCCCAAAAGATGGCCCCCACATGCACCGTTGTGGCATTCGTTTAAGACTCTATCGGCCTCGTCAATAGTGAGGCATCGATGAAGAATTGTGTTGACTCCCCGCTGGTATAGGATGTCTCCGATGAGGAGGTAGCGGGGGGTCTGATGGCGAATATAATGACGATCATCTCGTGAAAGGTGGTTACCGAAATTTTGAGTTCGGAGGTAAACTAGGAGGTCGTCGTACCAAGGATCATCCAAAGTGATGTAAAAGAGGTGTTCATCGGGAAAGTCGGTGTTGACGAGGGTACTGGTGGTGTCAGAGGGGAGGGTCGTGACAAGTTCAGCGAGAATGAGGGCCTTATTACTCTTGGGTTTTGAGAACTCTAGGTCGTACTCCTAAAGGATAACGATCCATCAGGAAAATTTGTCGTTAACTTGCCAACAACTGAGCAAGTACTGCATGGGGTTGGAATCTGCTATGACCTTGGTTGTGCGAAGCAGAATGTAGTGGCGCAGTTTCTGGACTGCGAGGATGACTGCAAGAGAAAGTTTCTCTTCGTGTTTATACTTCAATGGGGGCCCTGAGAGGTTTTTACTAATGTAATAAATGACATGCTCACGATTTTCATCACCTAGCTAGACAAGAACTCCTGCTAATGACACAGTTGATGTTGATACGTAGAGGATGTAGTCATGATTGTAGTCAGGTGCAGGTGCACTAATTAAAGGTGCATTGGAGAGTGTCATTTTAAGATCGTCAAATGACTGTTGGGCATGGTCGTCCAAGTAAAATGGGATGTCATGACGTAGTAAGCAAAGGAAACCGTGTGCCCATATGGCGTAGTCTGGGACAAACCATCGTAGAAATTTAGTGACGCAAGATGGTTCTTCGCCACCCAGGGCACGTCCGCTCTCACAGGACCTTCTTCTTCTCGGCCCGAAGAACTCGAAGATTCTTCTATCTCCCTATCGAGAGATCTGCACCCACAGTAATTTGTTCCGAGGTCTCCCCTTTACCACCTGGAGATCTGCTAAATCTCGTTGTCTCGAGAGTTCGGGAATTGAACCCTCTAACTCTTCCTTTCAAACCTCGCGATCCCCGCAGCTAGACTCTTAGATCTTTTATTGCGAGGTCCTGAGACACGATCCCTCACACAGACCCAATGGTCCTCCTGTTCTTTGGATCCAACGGTTATCCTTCTCTTGCCACCTCGCGACCTCGTGACTTGGAGTACCTAAATATTGAACTCTCAACCTGCGAGCTCTCGAGTTCGCGAGATCTGTCGATCTCTCGCCACCTATCCTCCTCAGATGAATGGCTACGATCTTCTCACCACTTTGCTACCTCACGTCCTCGTGCCTCACGACTTTGAATGCCCAATTCTTGGAATTTCACCTTGTGAACTCCCGAGTTCGCAAGATCACTGATCTATGCCACTTGTCCCTTCAGATGGACGGCTTCTAATGTCTCGCCACCTTGCCACTCGTGAAACCAAAGGTTTCCCTTTCTATCCTCCAACATCCGAGTCTGTGAGATGAGGATCTCCTTACACATGTCCTCCACAATGAACGGCTCTGATCTTATCGCGTCTCGCGACCTCGCCACTCTGGCTTCACAGCTTTGGGGCTTCAACTCACAAGTCCCCAAGACATGAGACCATGTGTAGATCTAACGGCTCCTGTGATTCTAAACCGACGGTCATACCTCTCTTGAGCTTCAGATTCTTTGAAATCTCCTTGCCGTAACCTCCTTGCACCTCTGCAAGATCTGACGATCTTCGAAACTTCATGAACGCTCCTCAGAGAATTTCAACCGTCCGTTCTTCCTTGGTTAATCCACAAAATGGAAAAGAGTATTTTCCCGCGAGATTCTTCCGCCACTTCTCCAACCTGCGACGCTTCTTTCTCCCCAACTTCAATCACACTAGTCTGCGCTAAATTTTTAGCGACTTAGAGTTTTATCCCTCTTGACTTCTCAAGCCCTTCCAAGAACTTCTTACACACACTCCTTGCAGCAAATATTCAATCACATCTAAGTGTTGAAGTCACTCGACTCTGTGCACTCCTGCAGTAGCAGTCCTTCAATACTTTTCTCAGTGTTACGACTGAGACTCTCCTTAGCCTGTGCACTCCTTGCATGGCTTCAACAACCCACTTTCACTTCTGAGTGGTTGAGAACAAGAGTTTAACTCTCTGATCTTTCTATCAACGCACTCCTTGCGGATGAATTCAATTGCACACTTTGCAGGAATATCCTAGCTCAGATAGAGAAACAATTGAAACTCATTCTCTCTCAGACTTTAGTTTCAAACATGAAATCTCATGCACAGCATATACAAAGCAAATGCATATCAAGAAAACAACATTCACGAGCACATAAACAATCTACACAGGGAAAACAACACAAGCCATGAATTTGAATCAGAACTGTCTTATATTAATTCAAATGCCTGTACATGGGTGTTCTTCACAATTTTCTCTGCTTGCTCCTCTCTTCTGAATGCTTCTGAATAATGTTACAATGTACAAAGGAGGGTGTCTATATCCGTTTTCCCTCTCGAACTCTAAAACTGTCTAATCTGGAAATAAAATCCTATCTACCTACATTAACTAAAGTAAATGCCTCCTATCTACTTCAGACAAGAGCCTAAGGCTCAAGGTCTGATACAATACAACAGGCGCTCCTTCATAAATGTTTCCTTGAAGGTTTGGCGCTTCATCTTTAATGAAAATTCAAAAAGTTTATCAAGCTTATATGTCATGTGTTTAAAAACACATGCACTGGCTCCATGCTGGCTTTGGTAGTCGCGATGCTCCTGCATCATACTCCTCGGCTTGAACACTTTCATGGGCTCCTGTCCATGAGCTCTTGCATGGTCTGTCCATGCTTTTGAATCACTCCTTCAGTCTCCCAGCTGGCATCTTCCACTGGATGATTCTTCCATTTGACCAGATACTCGAAGTATTGCTTCCGCCTGGTCTTTTTGCTCACCCTTTTATCAAGTATACGCTCCATCTGTGGCTTCTCTGCAATCGGCATATGTTTCTGCCACTAAATCTCTGGTTGTTCCTCACTCTCAGCTCTTACTTCCTCAGCCTTATATGGATATAATTCTGAGACATTGAATTTCGGAGATATTCCGATCTCATCCAGCAGTTCAATTTCATAAGCATTTTCTCCCAACTTCTTAAGGACTCTGCATGGTCCAATTTTCTTCATTTTCAACTTGTTGTATGTTCCCCTTGGGAACCTTTCTTTCCTCAGATGTGCCAGAACTAGATCACCAACCTCAAACTGAGGTTGTCTTCGATGTTGATCCACTCTACGCTTGTACTCTTGGTTCGATTCTGTCAGTCGCTGCTTCACCCTGCTGTGAAGTTCCCTCATCACTTCAGCGAATTCTTCAGCACTTGTGCTCTGAGTCATTATTTTCTCCGAATCCCTCATCTCCGAAACACCTCTTGGTTGTCTGTCGTATACTATCTCAAATGGACTTTTCCTTGTGCTTCGATTCACCGAATCATTGTAAGCAAACTCTATCTGTGGAAACAGATTGTCCCAACTGCTATGGTGCTCCGTCACTAAGCTCCTCAGCAAGTCCCCTAGACTTTTGTTGACCACTTCTGTCTGCCCATCTGTCTGTGGATGATAGGAAAAAATAAACATTGATTTAGTTCCCATTTTCTTCCATAACGTTCTCCAAAAATGCCCTATGAATTTTGTGTCCCTGTCCGAAACTATGCTTTTCGGCAATCCATGAAGTCTTACAATCTCCTTGAAAAATAAATTTGCGATGTGAGTCGCATCGCTGGTCTTCTGACACGGGATGAAATGTGCCATCTTTGAAAACCTGTCAAATACCACAAAGATGGAATCATGTCCTCTTTGCGTCCTCGGTAATCCCGATATGAAATCCATGCTGATCGCCTCCCATGGCCTTTCTGGTATGGGTAATGGCTGATAAAGACCTGCATTCTACTTTCTGCCCTTAGAATGTTGGAAAATTCTACATTTGTCAACAAAGCTTTTAACTTCTGATTGCATCCCCGGCCAAAAGTATGACTCGCTCATCTTCGCGAATGTTTTGTGATGGCCAAAGTGCCCTGCTAAGCCTCTGCTATGCTTTTCTTTCAATAAGTTCTCCCTCATGGAGCAATTTGGAATACATAATTGATTTCCTCTGAACAACAATCCATCTTGGATCATGTAATCTATCCACTGACTTCTGTCTCTGAGAATCGGGTTCTCAGCTGCTCCATACACCTCTGCAAAATCTGCATCACCTGCATACATCTCCCTAAGATCATCAAAGCCTAAAGTCTTGACTTTGAACTCCTGCAACAACAAACATTTCCTGCTCAAAGAATCAACCACTTTGTTAGCAGTACCTGAAATATGTTTGATAACAAATGTAAAATTCTGCATCTATTCTACCCATTTAACATGCCTCTGATTTAATTTCTCCTGCTGAGTTACATACTGCAATGCATGATTATCACTATATAAAATGAATTCCCTTGGAATCAAATAGTGTCTCCATTTTTTCAATGCCTATATGATGGCATAAAATTCTTTATCATATGTGGAGTATTTTTCCTTTGCCTCATTCAGCTTCTCACTGAAATAAGAAATTGGTCTGTCATCCTGACTCAAGACCGCTCCTATGGCAAAGCCACTTGCATCACATTTCACCTGGAACGTCTTTTGGAAATCTGGCAACACCAACACCGGTTGCTCTGTGATCTTACGCTTCAACGGATTGAAGCTTTTCTCAGCCTCTTCAGTCCAATGAAAATATTTATGTCTTTTCTTGACTGTGTCCATCATCGCTGTGCTAATTCCACTGAAATTTCGGATGAATTTCCTGTAGAAACTTGCCAGTCCATGAAAACTTCTCACCTCGAAAACATTTCTTGGTGATGGCCAATTCTTAATTACCTCCACTTTACTTGGATCCATCTTCAATTCATTTTCCGATATGACAAACCCCAAGTAAATGAGTTATGTCTTCATAAATGAAGATTTCCTCACGTTGATCATCAACTTCTCTTGTTGTAGCTTCCTCATTACTGCAACTAAATGCTTCAGATGTTCTTCCCTCATTTTGCTGAAAATTAATATGTCATCTAAATAAACAATGACAAACTTACCTATGAATTCTTTCAGCACTTCATTCATTAACCTCATGAATGTACTTGGTGCATTCGTCAAGCCAAATGGCATGACTAGCCACTCATACAACCTTTCATTGGTTTTGAAGGATGTCTTCCACTCATCGCCTTCCTTCATGCGAATATGATGATATCCGATTTTTAGATCCACTTTTGAAAAAAAATTGGCTCCACTTAAACAGTCCATCAAGTCATCCATTCTTGGCAATGGGAACCTATACCTGATGGTGATCTTGTTAATGGCTCTTGAATCAGTGCACATCCTCCAACCTCCGTCTTTCTTCGGACTGAGTATTGTTGGAACAGCACACGGACTCAATCTTTCCCTGACCAACCCTTTGTCCAACAACTCCTAGACCTGTCTTTTAACTTCCTCATTCTCCTGAGGCGTCAACCTGTACGCGGCCTTATTTGGCAAACTAGCTCCCGGTACAAGGTCTATGTGGTGACTTATGCTCCTCATTGGCGGCAATGAATGAGGTAATTCGTCTACCACAATGTCAACGAACTCTTCAATTAGTTCCTGAATTTCTTCCGGCAAATCGTCCACTCTTGTGCTGGTCAAAATGATTTTGGGTTTTCTGACCACAAAGAATTGTGGATCTTCTTTCTTCTTAACTTCTGTAAGAAGATCCTTCCCACTCATGAGAAGTACCCTATTGTTCACTTCTGGCTTTACCTCCTTATCTTTGATCGGAAGTAACATATGTGTTCTCCCATTCTTCTCCGGGGTATATGTATTCATTTTCCCATCATGGATTACGTTTCTATCATACTACCATGGTCTTCCCAGCAATAAATGGCAAACATCCATAGGGATGACATCACATAAAATATTGTCATTATATCCTCCTATTTTGATGTCTACTAAGCACTGTTTAGTGACACTCACCTGATGTCCCTTCTGTAGCCATGAAACTTTGTATGGACTCGGGTGATTAGTCGTCTCCAACTCTAGTTTCTCCACCATCTCAGTTGAAACGAGATTGTCTGTGCTACCACTGTCCACAATAACTTTGCATTTCCTGTCCTTGGTATTGCATGCAGTTCTGAACAGTCTGCTTCTCTGAGCTGTGTCCTCCACCTCCTTCTTGGGTGTTAAGAGAACTGTATGCATCATCAATGACCTTCCATCTTCTGCGTCTTCTGCTTCATCATTTCGCCTCTGTGCCTCGGTGATGTGAGCTTCTCCTCCATCCTTCTTTCTATCTGGACAATCAACCACTTTGTACCCGTTCTTCCCACATGTGTAGCATGTAATGACTCCACCTCTTCCTCTACCTCGACCTCTAGTACAAGGAAGAGTGTTTGCATCAGCATAATCTCCTCGCTGATCATTTTGTTGCCTTCTCTATTCAGCATGTGGCCCTTGCTGTGAGTTTCCACCTCTTTCAGCTTTACCCTGAGGTCTCTTCCACTCCTCCTTGGGCTTCTGGTATTTATCCTGGGCAACTAATTTACCCTTGGGCTGACTTCTGCCTCTACCTCACTGTGCTGGCTTACGGCTTAGCTTTTCCTCAGCCTTTAAAGCCATCTGATACGCATCCTCCATCATTCTAATGGTAGTCATACTCATCTCATCCTGGATATCGTATCTTAAGCTATTCATATACCTGGCAACTTTTTCATCATCACTCTCCCGATAACTTGCCCTGATATTCAGCCTGTAGAATTCCTCGGTATATTCCTTAACTGTCATTAGCTTCTGTCTCAGGTTCTGCATCCTCCTGAACAATGTGATTTGATAATCCCTTGGGATGAACTTTGCCTTCATCTTCTCAATCATTCGATCCCAGCTTTTGATCTTTTGCTTGCCTTTGGAACGTCTATCTGCCTGAAGCTCATCCCACCATAATGCTACATGTCCTTTCAATTTCATGACAGCATGCCTTACCTTTTTATCCTCTTCGATATCTTTGTAATCGAAGTAGGTGTTAAGAGCTCTAATCCAATCCAACAACTCTTCTGCATCGAGACTTCCTTCATAAGTTGGAATGTCCATTTTTGTCTTTGAACTCATTCTGGCAATGGCTTTAATCAATCGCTCATTGGCTGCATCTTCAGCCGCAACTTCTCCTTCCTATTCGGCTTCAGCTTCACCTTCGGAGTCAATTAGATCTCCAGCACTTGTTGTGCGTCTCTGCGCTGCTTCCATATCTTTCAATCTCATTCTGAGATCACGTATCTGCCTCTCCATCTCTGGATTAGCTACTTGTCTACCCCTTCTTCTCACCTCCCTATCCTCGGGTTCAGGTGACTATCTTTCTCTTCTAGGCGGCATGGTGAAATCTTCCGTTCCTTCTCTGCTACAGGAAACAGAGAGATTTTCTGGCTCTGATACCACTTTGATGCAAGACGGTTCCTCACCACCTAGGGCACGTCCGCTCTCACAAGACCTTCTTCTTCTCGATCCGAAGAACTCGAAGATTCTTCTATCTCCCTATTGGGAGATCTTCACCCACAACAATCTGTTTCGAGGTCTCCCCTTTACCACCGGGAGATCTGCTAAATCTCACTGTCTCGCGAGTTCAAGATTTGAACCCTCTAACTCTTCCTTTCAAACCTCATGATCCCCACGGCCAGACTCTCAGATATTTTCTTGCGAGGTCCCGAGACACGATCCCTCACGCAGATCCAATGGTTCTCCTATGCTTCGGATCCAATGGTTATCCTTCTCTCACCACCTCGTGACCTCATGACTTAGAGTACCTAAATATTGAACTCTCAACCTGCGAGCTCCCGAGTTCATGAGATCTGTCGATCTCTCGCCACCTATCCTCCTCAGATGAACAACTACGATCTTCTCTCCACTTCGCTACCTTGCGTCCTCGTGCCTCGCAACTTTGAATGCCCAATTCTTGGACTTTCACCCTACGAACTCCCGAGTTCGTGAGATCACCGATCTCTACCACCTGTCCCTTTAGATGGATGGCCTCTAATGTCTCGCCACCTCGCCACTTGTGAAACCAAAGGTTTCCCTTTCTTTCCTCCAACGTCCAAGTCTGCGAGATGAGGATCTCCTTACACATGTCCTCCACAACGAACGACTCTGATCTTATTGCGTCTCACGACCTCGCCACTCTGGCTTCACAGCTTTGGGGCTTCAACTCACGAGTCCCCGAGACATAAGACGATGTGTAGATCCGATGGTTCCCGTGATTCTGAACCAACAGTCCTGCCTCTGCTGAGCTTCAGATTCTTTGAAATCTCCTTGTCGTAACCTCCTTGCACCTCTGCAAGATCTGACGATCTTCGGAACTTCGTGAACCCTTCTCAGAGAATTTCAACCGTTCTTTCTTCCTTGGTTAATCCATGAAATGGAAAAGAGTATTTTCCCGTGAGATTCTTCCGCCGCTTCGCCAACCTGCGACACTTCTTTCTCCCCAACTTCAATCACACTAGTTTTCACTAAATTTTTAGTGACTTAGAGGTTTATCCCTCCTGAGCTTTGTTCTCGACTTCTCAAGCCCTTCCGAGAACTTCTTGCACACACTCCTCGCGGAAAATCTTCAATCACGTCTAAGTGTTGAAGTCACTCAACTCTGTGCACTCCTGCAGCAGCAGTCCTTCAATACTTCGCTCAGTGTTACGACTGAGACTCTCCTTAGCCTGCGCACTCCTTGCATGGCTTCAACAACCCAATTTCACTTCTGAGTGGTTGAGAACAAGAGTTTAACTCTCTGAGCTTTCTGTCAACGCACTCCTTGCGGATGAATTCAACTGCACACTTTGCAGGAATCTCCTGGCTCAGATAGAGAAACAATTGAAACTCATTCTCTCTCAGACTTCAGTTTCAAACATGAAATCTCATGCACAGCATATACAAAGCAAATTCATATCAAGAAAACAACATTCATGAGCACATAAACAATCTACACAGGGAAAACAACACAATCTATGAATTTGAATCATAATTGTCTTATATTAATTCAAATGCCTGTACATGGGTGTTCTTCACAATTTTCTTTGCTTGCTCCTCTCTTTTGAATGATTTTGAATAATGTTACAATGTACAAAGGAGGGTGTCTATATCCGTTTTCCCTCTCGAACTCTAAAACTGTCTAATCTGGAAATAAAATCCTATCTACCTGCATTAACTAAAGTAAATGCCTCCTATCTACTTCAGACAAGAGCGTAAGGCTCAAGGTCTGATACAATACAAGAGGCGCTCCTTCATAAATGTTTCCTTGAAGGTTTGGCACTTCATCTTTAATGAAAATTCAAAAAAATTATCAAGCTTATATGTCATGTGTTTAAAAACACATGCGCTGGCTCCATGCTGGCTTTGGTAGTCCCGATGCTCCTGCATCATACTTCTCGGCTTGAAAACTTTCATGGGCTCCTTTCCATGAGCTCCTGCATGGTCTGTCCATGCTTCTGAATCACTCCTTCAGTCTCCCAACTGGCATCTTCCACTGGATGATTCTTCCATTTGACCAGATACTCGAAGTATTTCTTCCGCCTAGTCTTTTTGCTCACCCTTTTATCAAGTATATGCTCCATCTGTGGCTTCTCTGCAATTGGCATCTGTTTCTGCCACTGAATCTCTGGCTGTTCATGACTCTCAGCTCCTACTTCCTCAGCCTTATATGGATATAAGTCTGAGACATTGAATGTCGGAGATATTCCGATCTCATCCGGCAGTTCAATTTCATAAGCATTTTCTCCCAACTTCTTAAGGACTCTGCATGGTCTAATTTTCTTCATTTTCAACTTGTTGTATGTTCCCCTTGGGAACCTTTCTTTCCTCAGATGTGCCAGAACTATATCTCCAACCTCAAATTGAATTTGTCTCTGATGCTGATCCACTCTGCACTTGTACTCCTGGTTCGATTCTGTCAGTCGCTGCTTCACCCTGCTGTGAAGTTCCCTCATCACTTCAGCAAATTCTTCAGCGCTTGCGCTCTGAGTCATTATTTGCTCCGAATCCCTCAACTCCGAACACCTCTTGGTTGTCTGCCATATACGATCTCAAATGGACTTTTCCCTGTTCTTCGATTCACCGAATCATTGTAAGCAAACTCTGCCTGTGGCAACACATTGTCCCAGCTGTTGTGGTGCTCTGTCACTAAGCTCCTCAGCAAGTCCCCTAGAATTTTGTTGACCACTTCTATCTGCCCATATGTCTGTGGATGATAGGTAGAACTAAACATTAAGTTAGTTCCCATTTTCTTCCATAACGTTCTCCATAAATACCCTATGAATTTTGTGTCCCTGTCCGAAACTATGCTTTTCGGCAATCCATGAAGTCTTACAATCTCCTTGAAAAATAAATTTGCGATGTGAGTCGCATCGCTGGTCTTCTGACATAGGATAAAATGTGCCATCTTTGAAAACCTATCAACTACCACAAAGATGGAATCATGTCCTCTTTGCATCCTCGGTAATCCCAATATGAAATCCATGTTGATCGCCTCCCATGGCCTTTCTGGTATGGGTAATGGCTGATAAAGACCTGCATTCTACTTTCTGCCCTTAGAATGTTGGCAAATTATACATCTGTCAACAAACCTTTTAACTTTTGATCACATCCCTAGCCAAAAGTATGACTCGCTCAGCTTTGCAAACGTTTTGTCATGGCCAAAGTGCCCTGCTAAGCCTCCGCTGTGCTTTTCTTTCAATAAGTTCTCCCTCATGGAGAAATTTGGAATACATAATTGATTTCCTCTGAACAAAAATCCATCTTGGATCATGTAATCTATCCACTGACTTATGTCTCTGAGAACCGGGTTCTCAGCTGCTCCATACGCCTCTGCAAAATATGCATCACCTGCGTACATCTCCCTGAGATCATCAAAGCCTAAAGTCTTGACTTTGAACTCCTGCAACAACAAACATTTCCTTCTCAAAGCATCAACCACTTTGTTACTAGTACCTGAAATATGTTTGATAACAAATGTAAAATTTTGCATGTATTCTTCCCATTTAACATGCCTCTGATTTAATTTCTCCTGCTGAGTTACATACTGCAATGCATGATTATCACTATATAAAATGAATTCCCTTGGAATCAAATAGTGTCTCCATTTTTTCAATGCCTGTATGATGGCATAAAATTCTTTA
>SNQJ01S0252152.1:0-12764 GCA_010110895.2 Picea sitchensis | reverse complement strand
GCTAGCGGGTACCCGCGGGCTGTAGTGGGCATGCTAGCGGATTCTTTTTAAAAATGGAGTTTTTAGAAGAGTTGTTCAGCATGGCTTTGGCAATGAAGGGCAATGAGTTGGCCTGATGCCAGGTAAGCATGTGTGGTGCAATTTAGGGTTATAACACTAGGACAAGAGATTCATACTCTACCACATTGTTGGTAGCTTCAAATTCTAATTTGTATGACAGAGATATGGTTTCCTGAGTAGGTGACACAAAAAACACCCCAACACCAGCTGCCTCCCTGGAAAAGGATCCATCAAAGAACATTTTCCAGATGGGGGTGATGGAGGGAGAAAATTTATTGGAAGTGGTGGGTGGATTTCTGAGTTTCAGAGGAGGCTCGGGAGCATTAGTGAGTTGTACTACACTGGAACCTAAATCAGTGTCCAAGGTAAAAATGGGATGGTTGGTAGGGTTTTTTTCATCACGGATTATATAGGCTAGTTGGGCTTCCCTGCATAGCCTCCTATGTTCTCCCCCAAACAATGGGATAGTATCATATGTGAGGTCCATCTACAAAGTTCCCCCCAGTCTTTTTACCCAAGATCTTGATAACAACATACCAAACTTGGGGGGGACATCAGCCACTACAACATCCATGACCACACTTTTCATGGGCAATTGAAACAAGGTCACGACTAGGTCTTTGATAACTCCTAGACATTGAACTTTCCTGGAGTCAAAGGAATAGGGTCATGATAGGCTCAGGTGACTTCTAGCCCTAAATATTCCATGACATTTTTTGGCATGAGGTTGTGAGAAGCCCCCGACTCCATCAAGTAGTTATGCAGTACCTTGTCATGTATGTTCAAGGAAGTGTAGAAGGGAGGGGATGAGTCATTCTTGTCTTCTACCATAGGACCTAGAATAACTACAGGATTTTCATCTTGCAAATTGATGGAGTCTGTGGGAAGGCATGAGACCTCAGACTGTAAAATCTTAGAGAAGCGTTTCTTGAACCCTTCATGTTTAATAAATTTAGTCAGGGGCACAGGGATTCTGATCTTTTGAATTTCATGCTCGAAATTAAAAGAAGATGTAAGCTTCGAGATTTATCTTATTTCAGGAACATGACCCTGGACTATGGGAGAGAGGGCTCGAGTCTTCTTACCTCTGTGACTGTCTGCTACTTCATTAGTAGGTTTCTCTGTTCTAGTGAACTTCTCAGGAACATCAGGTGCTACTGTCTTTTTCTTGGACCTCAGGTCATACCTGCCTTGGCTTCCACTAGCTTTGTCTTCCTTGCTTAGTTCATTTAGTTGACTGTCCATGAGAGACTCCTCGTATTCTGATTGAGTGATATGAGGAAAAGGAGGAGTGTCTCTGAAGCAATGGATTTCAGGATCAATCTCATCTATTTCCCCTTCTTCCCCCTCGGCCACAAAATTGTTTTGAAAAGGGGCCTGAATTTTCTGGTCTTCCCTGTCTCTTCCCCTCTCTCTTTGCATAGTCGGGGAAGCAACATTGTTTGGCCTCCTGAAACCTCCTTTTCTTTCAGCGTTTTGAGGGCCCTTGTATGCTTGCCTCCCCTCCACCTTAATTCTCTCCATCTCTGCAGACAGAGACTTCACCATCTTGGTCAGTTCATCGACTTGAGGGTGGGGCACCGATGGGCCAGAAGATGAGGCTTCAGATCTTCCCTTTCTCCTGTCTGTGTCAGCCTTGTTCCTCATTCTATCAGCTACTAATACATTAGATTCCACCTCTATGGCCACATCTTGCATTTGAGCTAAGGAGGTGTCTCTTCTTTCTCTCAATAAAAGACAGAAATCAGGGCCAAATGCACTAGCATAAGAAATCTTGGTCGAGGCTTCTGAGAGTTTTATTTCAGCAGGAATTTTATTATACATCTTATTGAATCTTTTGGAGAAGTCAAAGACAGAATCTCCTTCCATCTTCTTTAAAGACCCGAACTCTATCATGTAATACATGAAATCCTTCCTATCTCCCCACTGCCTCAAGAAAGCTCTATCCAGAGCTTCGATCCCAGCAATAGATCCGGGGGCCAATCCTCTAAACCACTTCCCCACCTCACCATCCAGGCTCTGGACGAAGACCCTCATCCAGACATCTTCATTTTCAATGCTCAGGTTGTCTGCATAACTGTAGAAAGAATCCAGGTGCTCTTCCGCAGTTATGTCCCCTTCCCCAGTGAACTTGGGCATATACTTCAAGTAATCTCCAGTAGGGAGAGGATTCATAGGATGGGGTAGGATTAAGGGAGCATATCTGGCAATGACTATGGCATCCATTCTATTTAGAGGGGGATTAGCACCAGCCATAGAAATATTAGGTGGAGGAGAACTTGGAGGAGAAGGAGTGTGAACAGAGGATATCGGGAATGAGATTCTGAGTGGAATGGGAAACAATAGGGGATTTAGGGAGCCGGCTAATGGGCTTAAGTCAGCAGATGCTCCTCGTTGTGCAGAAGCGGCAATAACAAGAGGAGGAGTGGTAAAGCTAGGCATAGGGAAATCTTCTGTGGTCCTGGGTATACGCCAAGGTATAGCTTTAGGGGAGAGGGGAGTGACAAGGATTTTTCCCTCTGATCTGAGACCAGGAGGGGAAAACTCAGCAAGAACACTCTCGAAATTTAGGAAGCGGGAAAATTTAGAAAAAGGTTTGTTAAGAAACTAAGGAGTATAAAATGGAGTTCCTACAGAAGGAGATGGCGGATTACCTGGTTCAACAGTGGAAACTTCTCCTTCAGAGGCCTTTCCTTTTCTGAGAACCACCTCTGGCTCAGTTTCAGGTGTAGCTAGAAGCAACTGTGGATGGGACCGCATGTGCCTGCCTCTGAAAACCGCAATTAACACGACAGGTTCGCCACAGTGGAGTCGTCACAATGGAGTCGCCAAGTGCACATTAGAAATATCCAAAGGCTCTGATACCTGATGCACCTTTAGCATCAGAGGCTCAATGTCATTCAATCTCGGGGAAAATTTTCAACTTCGATCCCGGCAACGGCGCCAGAAATGTTAGTGTCAGAAGTCATTCCTGGATTTCTTACATGAGCAGAGCCCAATTCCCATCAGTTTTATGTCACGATAGTTTTAATGGGTGATCAAATGGGTAGAGACTCGGGAAGGTATCGCTCTAACTCGGGAACTAAGTCCGGTATGTAAGGAACAAAGGAGGTCTTGATCTAACTTCAGTCGGTGAGTTGATTTAAAGATGAGTAGGTTGAATACTTGGTGAGAGGAGTGAGCAAACTACCTCAATAAATAGGCCTTTCAATAGTTTGTTGAAGAAAAACTCTGAATGCAATATCCTCTTGGTTCAGGGCTTCGAGAAACTGAAAGGGGGGCTTGACTGGATCCTCCAATTCCAAGTTGTCCAGCGCTAAGAAAATCATAGGGACTGATTAGAAAAAATGCAATTGTTACAATGATCCAACCTACATCATCCTATAATAGTTACAACTCGACTGGATCCTCCAATTCCGAGCTACTCTAACATGGTGTAAACAAAGACGTGAAAGAAACTGACATTCAAAAGGCAAGAAGTCTCAAGAGTCCATGCATAACCAGAATAATAGTGCTTCATTTAAGTTTTACAACCAGGAGCCTTGCTCAACCATCGATGGATTACAAAATACAGAGACTGAGTCTATATACTCAGAAAAATTTGCCTAACAGAGGCGTGTTTAGTCATCCAAGGTGTGGTGTCCCTTCAGTCAAACTTGGACAGATATTCTTCGTCAGAGTCCACCTTAACTGCGCATGGCTCTTGCAAGGGGAGTAGCTGAGCCATTAAGTGCCGAGTTAGCATGTGCAGACCTCTCTGGCTAGTCGAGGACTTGGCATGGCGTCTTTGGAAAGAAAATCGGTGCACAGGACCTTCTCGGGCAGACAGCTTGCCAGATCCTCCATACTTTATGCTTAATGAGTGAGGAGAGGTTTCAACCACCCCCTCTCACCTTAATTTACTCCAATCGAGAACCAGGATTGAGATTGAATCAGATGGCACCTGGAGATCGTGATGATCCCTTTTATGACTAAACCCGATGCCTTTGGCCCCTCTTGCACAACTCTTTTATTTCCCAAGTGACCATGGGTTGTGACCCTGTGTTTATTCTCAAAGGCGCTTTCGGCGTTCGTGAATAGGAAGGAGTTGATCTTTGCTTATCACAGTCGCGATGAGAGAAACGTTGAGATGGATTAATTGGGTGACATGCGTTCCTCTCAGATCTAACGGTCCTGAACTCACTTGGCGATACTGTAGGCCCGACTTTGTGCACTTTCGGCGCTTCGGGGTTCAGGGTTTCGAGATGTATCACGACATGGAACCCTCCCCCTTCGAACTCCCAAATGTTGAAATGTCGACGTGACTAGATCTCGTGCCACGCGTCCTTTGGATGGACGGCTACTATCCTCTCCTGTATGCAATATGGGCGCTATCCATTGTGCTAATATTGGCACAACTCCGCTAACCGCAATTTCTCGCCGACCGTCGATCTACTCCTATGGATGAATCCGGACCGTCGACAATATAATTTCGCCCGCTTACTTGCTTGGAAGCCTGAAACGAGATTTTTTCGTGCTGCGCTTGGGCGCTTCTTGTGCAACTTGCAGCCCTGAATACTCTTGGGCCTAGGACAAGAATTGTTACTAACAAAATGGACTCAAATAACTTTGTGTTATGTTCAAAGGTAGCATGACTGCTGCCAAATATAATATAGTACTCCCTTCCCGCCCGTCATTTTTTTTTTTCATAAAAAATGAATGTTATGATACAGAGGACGAAACAAGTGTCACAAGTAAGCAAAACTAGTTCCAGTAGTGGAACATACCTATTCTCAATGCAGGGAAGTGCATGCGGGAGATGGACACTCGGGGGATGTTCCCTCCTAGGTATAGGGTGTCAAATTGTGAAGGATATAAACAAGGGTTTGCTTGGTTGAGGATGCAAACTACTAAGGCAAATGGTTTATAACACAAAGCGAGAACCGGCTATAGGCTCAATACTGCAAGCAGGGGCATGAGATGCAATCACAACTTAACACCAAAAAATTTCATTTTTTATGTCTTTTAGTCTACTTGGTGTGAAAAAGGGGTAAACTTCTGCCAAGTAGACATCTTTTCAAATCCAATTTACGAGTGTGAAAATGACAAGTTCACTCAGCGATCTTTTCTATTTTTAATAATGAGTCAGAAAAGAGCTTAAATAAGACTTATGATCTTTCAAATCCAATTTTAATGAGTGTGAAAGGTACAAATCACTCGGAAATCTTTTCTTTTTTTGAACGAGTCGGAAAAGAGCTTAACTCGGACTCCTTAGGGAGATTCTAGGAGGGAAGTCATGGGGGAGGCCAAGGCTCCCGTGCGGACCTTATGTGGAATGTCAATATCTTAGGAAGAAATGACACAATCTTGTGAAGACCCAAAGAAATCCAAGTCAAGGAGGACAAAGTGATAACAGAGGTTATCATCTCCGTGATATATCGGATAATGTCTCTTCCTGGAAAAGACATAGGCGGAGGCATTGGGTACCCCACAAGACCATCCCAATCAAAGGGAACCTCGTCAAGACTTGGAGGGAGAGAAATCAGGAAGAGTAAAACTCTCTCTTGTTCAGAAGGTGAAGTACTAGAAATGATAAGGACATGGCATAGAAGGTATAGAACCAGAACCAGAAGATAGGGATCGACTAAAAATCACATTGGCGTGACTGCTTCCTTAGACTTGTCACTCTCTGAGAGAAGAGTGGGTTCGATCAAAGATTTCATCGATACGACCACTTCCTCAACCATTGGTTGAATAGGACACAATAAAAGAAGGTCAAGATATGCATCACCCCAAAAAACAGGAGTGTTGTCGGTCGAAGATTGCATCGACACACCCGTTGATTGTGTTAGCACTCTGTAAATCTGTCCAATTAAATAGACAAATGATAGAGGTAACTATTTCAACCAGCTTTAGAGCTGAGGCACTAGCCTACTCAACTCAGAGAGGGCTCTCTCATGTCACTTGATATTTCTTTGGAAATTGGTGGCTATACTTGGTTTATTTTGGGGGTTTTTATAAAACTTGTTGGCAAATAAGGGGAGGAACACACAAGGTTATGGAGTCAAAATTCTGAAAGTGAACTAAAACAATGCATCTCCCAATAGAACTCTCCATAGGGTAAAGGCTAAACGAGGCGATGAATTTGAGTTATTCTCAAACTTAAATAGGGTCTAGGAAGATAAAGGAAACAAATAACAACATCAAAGAATTATCGAAATAAATTTTGAATTAGTTAAGAAGACAATCACACAGTTTAAATTGCTTGAGCCAAGAACATCAAATGATGAATTATGGGCCCTTAACTCTCCAATTTAAACAAAAGAAAATGCAAATGAAAGACAAGTCATAGAAAATACATACAATGAAAGGAAACAAAGCTCATATCACCACCCTTTAGAATCTTTTCATAGAGACTTCAAAATCTTCTACATTTATAATCAATTCAGATTCAAAAAATTTACAAAATAGAGTCTGATACAACCAAAAGGTGCTCTTGCACTTCTGCCAACATTAATTAATTCAAGCCTCTCGATACTTATACAATTTGATCAAAAATAACTAAAACTGAAACGTTTCAGCTTCTGTAACAGTTTCGGTATACGAAACGATTTACAATAACTAGCAAAAAACAAAACATTTCAACATCAGGAACAATTTTTCTGACTACCCGACTGCTTCCGCGTCATTCATTCTGCTCTGTGGTTCTGTTGGATCTGCAAAACTGGTGACAGGTAGAGATCACCTATTGGCTCTGGGGACATTGTACTTTGTCTTACCCAACTGCACGAGTTCTTTCCATTGCGAATCAGATGGGATTTCGTAATCCATCATCTCTTTAATCAAAATTTTCAAGTTAATGCACATAGCATAGGACATGGTTGGCAAGCTGGCCTTCATTGTTTTAAACTTGTTCAAAATTTCAAAATCTATAGCTAAATATTCTACCAGACTAGGGCCTTTCAGAATTTCTTCCATATCTTCAAATTTAGAATGGTCCATTCTGCATTGTATGAGGAGAGTGTGATAGTCTTCTTGATTGTATAATGAGCCTTTACCATCCCAAAATGATGGGATATCTTTAGCAAACAATTGTTCAAAGGAATCTTTAAACTCATGTATGTTGTGCTCCATTTGCACAACTTTGTTCTTGACCGATCTGAGCAAGTTGTGCTTGGAAATGATTCTCCGGGCTGAAATGATTAATGCAGTCCTTTCTTTCACAACGATGGTTTGAAGGTTGGAAGTGGGTACAACATTCAGTAAGTCGATGGAATTTTCGGTTCATTCCGAGGGATTATTTTCTAACACTTCATTTACAACAGTGTATCTGTTCTGAGCTGTAACAACCATGTTATCTTTGTCATTGATAAAATTCAGATAACTTATGAACTTAGCAACCTCCACAACAATTGCGTCCCATATTACATGTTTGGCTCCCTGAAGTAGTGTTTTTCCCTTCAATCTGGTTTTAAGCTTGCCCACTCTTTCCTGCAGGTCTTGGTTCTCTCTGTGGATTTGAGCCATTTTCTCATCCTTCACTTTCATCTCCTGTTTCAACTTTTCTATGTTCCCTTTGAGACTCTTGACCTCACCTGTTTTCAAGCTCACCTGGGACATAGCCTAGACTAATCCCTCAGCACTAGATCCAACCTCTATATTAGCAGGCACAATAATATCCATGTCTGATGTCGTTGCCTACATTTGTGACCAATTCTCTTTCTCTTTCACCAATTGCAATACTTTAGCCTTGTAGTCTAGTGCCTCTTGTCTGAAGGTTTCCTTCTCCTACTCCAAAGCAGTCAATTATGTTGTCTGTGGATGGTCTGTAGGTGACATATTCAACTTTTTCTTTAGGCTTTGGATCATTTTGTCCTTTTCATCTAGAGAAGCTTTCATCCCCTATGGACCTTTAGACTCTAACCTTTTTACCTACATCATCCATGCTTTACTGGGCGCCTTTTTGTTCTTAGTCTTCCAAGTCAAATACTGGAGAGGGTGATATGGCTCTCATTTTCTTGAGAGTGTCTTGTTGGCTACTAGCCCCTAGGGATTCTGAATTGCTTCTCTTATTGTAGACGCTCACCTTAGGAGCTTTGATAATCAACCTAGGAGAAGTTTTTTTTGTTGGGCTCTACTAGGACATAGACTCTATTGATTTTATTTGATCATGTTGCATGGTGACCTCCATCTCTGCACAGGTCTCTAGATTGGCCAACTTATCAAATCCTTCATCTTGCTCATGTTCATAGGGACCTTGTTTACTCGCCAATCTCCTCTTTGATATGATCTAATGCAGATCATATCTTCACTATTGCAACTGTGTGAAACCAAATTCATTGAGCTTGTATTGAATCTAGGGCAAACATGATTTATTCTTCACCACAAAGGGGCCCACCACGAATGGAAATTTCATATTAGAAGCCTTGTGTGCTTTCAAGAAATGTTCAGTCTCCGAGATAATCCTTTGTCTTATAAACTCCAAAGCAAAGACCCTAGGAGTCATAAAAAATGGTAACAGATGAGGTCCTTCATGTTATCCATATACCCAAATCATAGTGGATTGTGTGAACAACACCCAATCTCCTACCATGTTCTCTGGATTTGGCTGTATTGAGTTCTTCATTTCTTCTAGAACCATCGGCAGATCTGAACCAAAAATAAGACTGTAAACCCTGGACATAATATTGTTGATGAATATGAGCATGGTGATCCATTTACACTTGGTCTAAATAAATGCAGTGTCTGGAAACTCAGTTTTTTTGGATTCCAGAAACATTCTGAGCAAGTGAGAGTAGTATCTGAAATGTCTTAATGAGTTGAAGTTAACCAGCTGTTGATGTATATTCTCTACAATAAATTCGCCAAAACTGACATAGACTGACTGGACAGACAAAAAACAAACCAACAGGAACCGTAACATGACCTCTACCACAAAATTGTCATTGTCTAACCCTAATATTTGACTCAGTAGAGAACAAACCCACTGGACTTCGACGATCATGATGCTTACACTGGTAGGTAATGATAGATTGTCTGAATGATGTTCAGGCTTGAGTATGGTCTGCAAAAATAAGGTTTTAACTTCCGAAGGGCATTCTCTATAAATCATGATCATCCTCTCTTCCTCGAAGGGCTCTGACACTTTGGGGAAGACGTCTAGTGTATTGAGATTGCGTCGGAGTGATGGACCATCTACTTTACACAGAACTTATGACCCTAACTTGTTTAAAATGACTCTTTCTCCCTAAGAATATTGCTCTGCACACCAGCTTACAAATTCGGGGAACGGAAAGACTGTTTCTATGACGTAAGGGATGATGGAGGCTTGAGCCACTTTAAGAAAGGGTATGCGGGTTCCAACATTGTTCAACAAATTCTATTTAGACACAAAAATGGGTGAGACTGTTGTCTCTGTGTCGAAAACGTCAAAATATATGTCAATTAGGGCTTCCTCCCTGGAGGAGATATCTTGTTCACTCATGGATAAAACAATAGGATTGGTAGCCATGGTGAAGAATACCTGATAAGTGGTGAAAAAACTGGTCTGGTTCGGTTCTGAACTTTGAGATTTGAATGGAAGCTTTGCGCCAAATTTCCGAACATTTGAACGCTTCAAATTGTCATAGAATAATGTCAGGGGTTCCTCCTTTTATAGGTATCTATTGACATCGAGGGTGGGAGAAAACGGTTTTGGGTGGACCGCTTTTCACCTCGATGTGACTCTGAGGGCACCACGCGTCCATGATCTAAACCATGGCAGTTTTCCCTAGTCCACCCTCCATCGATTAATCCTTGTGTAGCTCACATCTCCGATATGCACATCAGCCATTGATCCGAGGGGATTTATGATCTACGGTCCACAATTACCCAACAACTTTGGCATCGGGGGTTGAAAAAAGTGGTTTTAATCAGACAAATTTTTCCCCCGATGTACCTCTATGGGTGTCGCGCGTCCCATGATGAAACTACGACAGTTTTCCTTGGCCCGCCATTGAGTGTTTAATCTTTGTGCTAGTTAAATCTCTGATATGCGCCTTAGTCGTTGATCCATGCCGCTTTCAGGATCGATGGTCCACCGAGTCCTACTCTTTGCATTTTCGCTATTTTTTTCACACGTCACCATATATAGATGGGTTCTCTAATTCATCATATCTCTGTGATGGTATAAACCTTCAGTAAAATGTGGGAGCTCGGATACCATCTGGAAATTATATTGTGATAACATTGGCTCCAACTGGGAATTCTATCCTCCCTGCGAGGTAGCAAAGAACTATAGACTAAGTGCCTACCCATTGGGTTGTAATCTTTTGTGATCTGAACCTATTTACCTTTAGTCAAAAACTCCAAACCTACTCAGCACATCTGAGGGCCTTCACCTCAGGCTTCAACCATGTTGTTTATATTTCGACTTTCGTACGTAAAGAAAACAAAACGCAAAGCGGCTATGTACAATGAATGGCGAGTGATGATTTTTTCAAATGATATAATGCTTGAGGAACCTACCATTCACAGGCCCTCCTCCAGCAATTTCTCCATTACTTTCTTCCAACAAATAAGCACATTTTCCACAGTAAGCCGCGATTTTGAACGAGCCTAACCACAGGTTATCGAATTTTCCATGTTTCCCTTTATCTTCATTTCTGGCATCCCATATTAGCACCCAATCTCCTAGTTCGAAGTCGTCCGCCTTGGTACGTCTATTGAAATATTCTTTGATCTTGTCTTGTCGTAGCTGAGCATTATCGAAGGCCTTTTCGCTGATCTGTTGTACGCTGATGAGCTCGTCCTCTCTTCTTCGGTTGGCATTCACTTCTGCTCCTTGTTCCTGCAACAACCTCATTACTAGCAAAGCCAATGCAGTGGGGAAGATAGCCTCTATGCCATAAACGATTTGGAAGGGAGATGTAGCAATAGATCTCTTTGGAGATATCCTATTAGCCCACAATGCATGACAGAGATTTTTGTGCTACACCTTTTTATTCTCATGTAGAAATTTTTTTATGATTCTGACCAAAATTTTGTTCGAAGACTTGGCCAATCCATTTCCTTGCGGGTAGTATGATGTAAAATGGCCCAGTGTAATGTTGTAATCACTGCATAATTTCTCCAACTTTTTAGACTTGAAAGTTGTTGCATTGTCTGTTATAATCTTGACCAGGCATCTGAATCTGGACAGGATATTGTCTTCTATGAATCGAATGATAACATCATCTGTAGCTTGTCTGGTGGGCATGGCTTCGATCCACATAGTAAAATAATCCGTTGCAGTCAGGATCCATTTGTGTTGAGCCGAGGACTGTGGATGTATCTCCCCTATAAAATCAAGGCCCCATTGTCTGAAAGAGGCTTCTACTGAAATGGGCTTTAACGGCAGGGAAAACAATTTTCCTTTCCCATCGAAGATTTGGCATTCATGGCATTTCGAAACCTCTTTGTATACATCAGGAAAAACGCTTGGCCAATAAAATACGACCCTCAGTATTTTGTGTACGGTTGTCTTATAATAATGATGACCTCCAAAGTTGCCTTTATGGAACTCCCTGATGGTTTTTTCTGCTTCTTCTTCTGTTAGACAACTTAGTAAAATTCCTCCTGGTTCCTTCCAATACAATAATTCATTCACTATACAAAATTTTTCCGCTTTTAGCTTCAAGAATCTAGCCTTTGTCTTACTATATTCAGGAAGAGCCTGCAGATTTTTTAACACAAAGATAATGTCTGCATACCATGTAGAGTTAAGAAATTTCTGAGATATTTGTAGAGTCACCCTTTCTTCCTCCACTGTATCCTCTAACATATCTGTAGTGAAGTTTATCCCCAAGAGTTCACAGTTTGTGTGAGACATCAATCTAGCAAGTCCCTGCCCTTTGATTAAATTTGTGGGGTTGATTTCAAGATCATATTATAATAGTACTGCAATCCATTTTCCCCTCTTTCCTTCAGGATTGGGTTGTGTTAAGATGTATTTTACTAAGCTACTGGGGACATAAGTAGTAGTATGTGAATGTAGAATATAAACCTTGAATTCTGGCTTACCTTTACCGATCACTAAGTCTAAATTGTCACCTATATTTTTATTATTCATTTAGGATATTAGTAATATATCCTCAAGTGATGACTAATGATTTAGTTAAGATTGCCTAGCCTAGTCATCATGTATGATTTTAGGATCTAGAGCAAATCTCTCTATGAGGTGGCATCACCCATTGTACTATAAATATATAACATTGGAGTGAATACAATTGAGTGTTGGCTAGTGAGCCTTTTCCGCCATGTTGTTATTCTTGTCTATATTTTATTAATTGGTATCAGAGCTTCTTAGTTCTTAAGGGCCCGGTAGTGTTGATATTCATGGTATTTTTCCATGGAGAGGTGAAGTGCAACTAGAAAATCTAGCCAAAGAGGAGTGATATGCCAATCAATCATATCCAAATCAGTCTCAATCATAACAAGTAATCTTCCAGGGATCATAGCAATGTACTTGATTTAAAAAAAAAAAAAAAAAAAAATGGAAAAAGAAGCGTAGATTTGATTTATGAAACAGGGTCTTTCATATCGATGCTATATTTTATCATGGTTTATTTAAAGGAATTCCTGAAGATTTCATTGCTAATTTGACATGCGAGAAAGATCTATCTTGAAAAATCTTCAATGATTCATATGTATTTCAATTCAAAATTAGATCTTGTGAAAGTTTGTTCTCAAGAGATTGATATAATAAT
>SNQJ01S0252151.1:0-12761 GCA_010110895.2 Picea sitchensis | reverse complement strand
CTGGAATGGTCTTCATCGCCGTTGATCTGGGCGTGCTGATCTGAGCTGTTGGAGAGGTGCGCCACCAATTCCGAACCCCCCCCGTTTAAAGGTAGAAAGGCAAGGGGGGTCCGGAATCTGACGTGCGCCGTTGATCCGGGCGCGCGATTCCCAACCGTTCAAACTTGATTTTCGTTTAACACGGGCGCATTTGCACCAAAACTTAGGAAAAATGGGTTTTTTAACCCTTTCTTTCGCATTCTAACCCCTTGCAAGAAATATCGCTAACACTATGTCAATACAATTATAACGATTTGAAAAGGATCTTGTTTGGATTCAATCGTATCTCCTGTTGATAAGGCATCATAACAATTGCCTATGGTTTGTTTGATTATATCAGTTTCAATTGGATATGAAACGAGTTCATTATGATTCTGTTCAACGGACTTTTGGTAACAAACAAAACAGAGTATGCGTATCTCGGTAGTCATTTGATTGATCTTGATCCTATTTGATTTCGAATGGTATAACAATTTTAAATTGAATGATTCATTTTCAAATAGCTATTGGATGTTAATTAAATTTAATTCTTTAAAAGATTTTCAATCGATTTTAATGTTGATTCTGTGTCTTATTTAGACCAGCTACAGAATCACAAGATTCTGTAGCTAGTCTATAGAATTAGATTTTTATCATTTTATTAATAAAGGATCCTTATAACTTGTCCATTTTTTACCCTTTTCAGGTACATGCGAATTGCATTGGACATAATGGACAGTCTAGGGGATATTTGTGTGTTTTAGTTTTATTTTAGGTTCCTAGTTTAGTTAAACTTGGGATATCTTCCTAGATTTTATGTAAACAATTTTGATAACTTCCACAGGGATGTTTTACCCTGTGGAAGCTCTTTAAATACTTATTATTTTTTGTAAGAAAGGAATCCTCACTTGTCGGAGAACCAGGCTATGGAATTCTAATACAAACTGAGACAGAAGTTGATGTTCTGCTACAACTTTCGCTTTCATAATATCAATCTTTTGTTTCAAGTTTATGCATGTCATTTGTAATTGATTATAGACTACTTTAGCTATCATAGTCTATTGCAGAATGATGTGATTTAATTAATGTGATTCAAGTCTGATTTCTTTCATTACTTTAAAAATACAACAATTACTTTGTTCAATTAATGAATGACAGATTTCTCTTCTTCATCAATTCACTAATTTTGTATAAGTCTTAGCATACAGGTTTATCTAACTGTGAAGATTTATAAATCATATGATTGTTGTAATTTTTATATCTCGTTTGTCCTGTAAACATATTAAAGAGCACTGCAACTTACCGTTTATGAGAAGCTCTTGGATAATTTGGTGTGGATTTCCTCCCTTCGATCAACTAAGACAATCATCATACACAGGACAAACCTGGAGCATTTCTCCAGGTCAGTTTGATTTGTTTTCGTTAATTTGTTTAGTATAATATTAGTAGTTTAGTTATATATATGTGTAGTTAGAATTAATATATTAGTTGTTTAGTTTAGTTAATTTTTTATGTTTTATTTCTGTTTATAAAATTATAAAATCAACAAAAATATCTTTCTCTGTCTTAGGGAAGAATGCAAATGAGTTTTCCAGGTTTTATTCAAATCTGTAAATTGTAGATATTGTGTATTCTGTGAATAAGTTATATTTCTATTAGTAGTTAAATAGTCAATTAGTTAGAGTTAGTATAGTAGTAGTTAGTAGATTATATATAGAATAGTTAGCTTAGTTTATTAGTTTGTTTTAGTTTGTTTTAGTTAGGTTAGTTTAGTTTGTTTTAATTGTTATTGTTAGTTAGATTAGTTATTGTAGATTAGTTTTATTTTGTTTTATTAGGACCTTATATCGGCTAACAGAGCCTCTAAACCCGTCAGGGTGGTTCATCCCAAATGGCTTGGGTTATTAGACAACCCCGGACCGGTTCCACTCTCTCAGTTGATGGACGGTCAATTTCGCCCGTCAACAAATGACGCTAGAAGGAGGGCCTGGATTTAATTAATGGCACGAGGTGGTCGCAAGAATCCTCCACCACCTAATCACTCACCTATAGTGAATAGAATCCGTTCAAGCGATAATATTCCCCTTCAAACAACAACCACATCAACCGATGATCCACAGATCACAGTCGAGCCAACAACCCCTAATCCTACAGGTGGTGACATACAAGAGATTGTCCGTCAATCTCTTATTAAAACACATAGTTCCTTAGCCCGTTTGAGGCAACCAAACCGTCCGTGGGACCAACCTTTGGACTTCTGTGATACCAGAGAACAATTAGGTGGCACAAAACTCACTGTGAATCCTTCAGATCCAATCTTAAATCCTGCTGCAGGAGGATCTGGGATACCTCCTTCACCACCTCCATCATCTTCTTCCTCTTCCGGAGGAGATTCCTCTGACGAAGGCAATTCCCCTTCTCAGCCTTCCACACCCACTACCCCAATGGAAAATTAGAACAACCCTACTAGACCCTAGCTTGATCAGGATGTCATAGCCATACCTGGAGCTCAGCATCCCTTACCTAAACACCCAGAGAAATAGCTTCCCAAGTTCGATCCTAATTCAAAAGAGATCGTTGAAGATCACATAAAATTTTTTATGTTAGCCATAAGACTCCACAATGTCGAACATGAAGACGTTGTCTGTAGGTTGTTCCTGTATACTTTCGAGGGTAATGCATCCACATGGTACTTTTCCCAATAACCCCATACCATCGTGTCTTGGGAAAAGTTTGAGTCATGCTTTTTGGAAACATTCAAAGACGGTAAGCCTCCGGAAGTCCTAGTCATGGATCTTTCTAGCTTAAAAATGAACCCAAAAGAAAAAGTTAAAGACTTTAATCAAAGATTCTTGATGCTTAAAAACCGAATCCCTGCAGATTCTATGCCTGCCGAGAGTCTTATAATAGCATACTACACTAAATATTTGCATCAAAGTATAGCTATTTGGGTTAAATGATCTAAGAAAGCCACGTTGTTAGAAGCCTTCGAGGAGGCCAGCTAGATTGAAAAATACATACTTAGTCTTAAAGACTCTACTAGCAACGAAACTGAGACTAGTGTTTCTTCCAAAAAGAAGATTGAAATCCTCCCCAGACCCACTCAAAGTAAAACACAACCTGAAAGCTCTGATTTAGAAAACTTAACTAAAGTTGTTCAAAAACTGTCAAATCAAGTTATAGACTTGAAAAGGTCGACCGAAGAAGATTCCTCGAGCAAAGGACCTTACAAGCCCCCATTCCGGAAGCCTTTTCCCAACAATTGACCTAACCCAACCACCGAAGGCCTTAATCTAGAAGGTTTGCAATGTGCCCTTCAAACAATTCTAGAAGCCCAAGATAACTTGATCCCTCCTGAGATTCCTGAGGAGGTAGTTGAACAAGAGACAGTTCAAGAAGAAGAGTCTTCTCCAAACATTTTTGGACACTTCTCAGATAGCATCTTTCAAGCTAACTTCGAGACAGTTCATCCTTATAATACCAGGAGTAAGACAACAAACAAACCTTCTACCAAAAACACTACAAATTCGCCTCCAAGGAAATCTAAATCAGCTGAGACTAAACAGAGTAATGTGAACCCTAACTTAGATTATGGTGTAGTTGAAGATCTTAAAAAGTTAAGGGCTAACATTTCTATTTATGAGTTATTGAAATTTCCATTTCTGCTTCAAAAAATGTTACAAAATATCTCAGAGAATGGAAAAAATGGTAATTCTAATGGTAACAAGGTTGTGCAGAACAAAGCTCCCTAGAAGAATTTCACTAAAAATAATCTTGATCCTCAAGATAAAGGAAGCCTTCATGTAAGTAATGTAAATAATGTAAATAATGTAGGTAAAGTAGCCGTAGAAACTGCGAGTAAAAATCCACAAGCTACTACTCCTAGTACTCGCAAAAATGTACCTCCATTCCTATTAACTTTCGAGATATTTAATAGAAACATGCACAGTTGTATGGTAGACTCAGGGGCGTCATCCAATGTGATGCCTTGGTCTGCTTGCCAAAAGATAAACGCAGAAGTTGAACCATCTACTTTAAAAATCATACAACTTGATCGGACAAATGTCAAAGTTATAGGCGAACTAAAGAATGTGCTTATTAAATTATCGTCTAACCCCAAGGTTCATCAAGTTATTGATATAATCATTGTGGATATTCTAGAAGTGTATGGTTTGTTTTTAAGCAGGGATTGGTCGGAACAACTACATGGTTATTTCGCGATAGATTGGTCCCACCTATGGCTTCTAGACAACGACAAACCTAACAAGATCAAAGTGAATCGTGAGTGTTATCTCAAGTTCACGGTCACAGATTTGAACGATCCCAACGAACCCTATACACCTCCTGCTGATGCACCCGAAGTGCAAGGGGTGGACACCTTCTTTGGCAATTTCATGACCGAGGCTTCACCTATCACCAATCCTGAACAACAGTCTGAGATTGTAGCATATACGCAGCCAATAACTTCCACACAAAGGTCCCATATACCCGATGCAAATCAAATTTGGTCTCTGTATTTCGACGGGTCAAAATTCAAAGAAGGAGCTGGAGCAGGCTGCCTCATTATCGATCTGGCAGGTAACAAAACATTGATAGCATGTAGGTTGGAATTTGAATGTACTAATAATACTACAGAATATGAGGCTTTACTGCAAGGTCTCAGAAAAGATTTGGATATGAACATTCAAAATTTAACCGTCTTTGGTGACTCTGAAATAGTGGTTAGATAGGTAAGAGACTCTATCCATTGTCTGTCTCCACATCTCAAAAGCTACCAGTCTGAGGTATGGAATTTAATGAATAAATTTTCTGCTTTCAATATAAATTCTATTCCTAGATTGAATAACTCTGAAGCATATTTATTGGCTAATGTATCTTCTTAACTTCTTCCTGCAGAAGGCTTGTCCCCAAATGCATTCTCCATTGAGCCACTTTTTTGGCCATCCGTTCCCGACAACATCACGAACTGGAGAGTATTTGAGGACGATCAACAGATTATTAACTTTCTGCACATGGAAGAAACCTTTCAAGGCGCGGTGATAGATGAACACACGCACGGCGACAATTTGCACGATTTCACGGTAATACCAGATCCGAGAACTCCCGAATCTTGATCAGATATGGTAAACTCGATCCCTAAATCTGTAGTTAGATTAGAGAAGTTTTACGATTTTCGAGATAAATTTAAAAAGACGGTCAATTGTAAAACCAATAGTTTCTCGTTATCTTATGAAAAAGTAAACTTAGGAACTAATGAAAATCCTCAGTGCATTAATCTACGGTTGGGATGTTCTCAACAAGAAAAAGATTCATTCATTAAATTGTTCAAAGAATTTAAATGTGTATTTGCATGGATGTATGACGATCTTAAAACTTTCGACCCTAACATCATACAACATGTCATCCTGATGAAGCCCCAAACCTTACCCTTTCAACAAAAACTAAGGAAAATGCACCCCAAGCTCGAACCGACTGTTCAAAAAGAATTGAATAAGCTCCTAAATGCTAAGATAATTTTTCTTGTTAGGCACACTCAATGGGTTTCTAACCTTGTCCCAGTCTGGAAGAAAAGTGGGGAAATTCGACTCTACGTCTATTTCTGAAACCTTAATAGAGCGTCTGATAAAGACAACTATCCTATCCCACCCATGGAACAAATCCTTCAATAGGTATCTGGTTCTGAGAGGCTATCCTTACTGGATGGTTTCTTGGGATACAACCAAGTCCTGATGTCTCCGCCATACCAACTTAAAACTACCTTCCGTACCCCATGGGGCACTTATGCTTATTGCAAAATGCCTTTTGGATTGATTAATGTCGGTGCCACTTTTCAGAGAGCAATGGACATTGCTTTTCGAGGCTTAATCAATAATTCCATCATAGTTTACTTAGATGATGTGACTGTATTTTCTAAAAACAAAAATGATCATCTAGCTCACTTACAAGCCGTCCTACTGCAATGTCGTAAATACGGCATCTCTTTAAATCCAAAAAAATCCAGCTTTGCAGTAGAACAGGGTAAACTCTTAGGATTCATTGTGTCTAGTGAAGGGATGATTATTGACCCCAATAGGACTCAAGCGATCGTGAAACTTCCCCCTCCTACATCCAAAAAATCGATGCAGTCTTTCTTAGGCCAGATTAACTTCGTGAGAAGATTTGTCCCCAGTTTCTCCGAAATGGACAGGCCTTTACAGAATCTAATAAAGAAAGACACCCAATATCACTGGGGACCCCTAGAAAATCAAGATTTTAATGCAATAAAGAAGGCCATAATAGACGCTCTGTCTCTCATGAGCCCAGATTTTTCTCAAGACTTTACACTCTACACTTTTTCTTTTGACAGTTCCTATGCCGTCGTCCTAACCCAAAAGAATGCCGAGAAAAATGAAGTACCCATTGCCTTTATGAGTTCTTCTTTCAAAGGCACTGAACTTAATTACCCAGCAGTAGATCGAAAAGCCTATGCTGTTTTCAAAGCAGTTAAACACTTCCGGTCCTATCTTTTGAAGTCAAGGACGAAAGTCATTGTCCCGTACCTGGCCGTAAGGAACTTGTTAGTGCAGAAGGAGCTAGGAGAAAAGAGAGCTAACTGGGTCACCTCCTTGCAAGAGTATGACTTAGAAATCACCCTAACTCATATAGTGAGAAGCCAAGGGTTGTGCAAGTTAGTTGTTGATTCAGCAGCAGGACAACAAGAAGAAAGCGATACGTCAAACCTAGGACAACACGATCAAAGTCTAATCTGTTGCGCGCAAAACCCTGTCAGTCCTTGGTATGATGATATAAGATTTTGTCTTGAACATGGTTCAACCCCTCGTCACCTGGACCCCGCTAAGAGAAGAGAATTGATATTAAAGTCTGCCTCCTTTCATCTGGTTAATGGTATCTTGTTTCGTCAAAGTTTTGACGACGTACTGATGCGTTGTCTTGAAAAATATGAAGCAGGAAACGTCTTGCTTGAGTTGCATGCAGGAGAAGCCGGTGGCCATTTCGGTGGTGACACCACTGCTCATAAGGTTTTAAGATCTAGTTATTACTGGCCCACACTTTTTAGATATGCCCATGCCTTGTGTCGTAAATGTATCATCTGTCAGAAAGCGTCAGGGCGGTTACAAAAACCAGCCTTCCCTTTGCAGCCCGTTTCAGTAGATTCTCCTTTTTAGCAGTGGGGCCTTGACATCATAGGTCCAATTAACCCTCCATCCTCGCAACAACACAAGTTTATTGTGAAAGCCATAGATTACTTTAATCGATGGTATGAAGTTGTTGCGTTAAGAACTGTCAACACCAGTCAGGTAATTGCCTTTCTAAATTCGAATATTATCACTCGTTTCGGTATCCTTGACTGTTTAGTTTTCGATAATGCTTCTTACTTTTCCTCTCTTGAGATGAGCGAGTTCACTTTGGAAAAAGGAATTAAGCTGAAGTATTATGCTAGCTATTACCCCCAGGGCAACGGATTGGCAGAATCGACAAACAATAACTTGATCAAAATCATCAAGAGAACGGTGGTTGAAAATCACAAAAATTGGCACAATGCACTACTAAACACGTTGTGGGATGACAGGGTAACACCAAAAGCTGTTGTAGGTAACTCCCCCTTTTTTCTCGTATATGGAAGAGAAGCAATTCTGTCACCTCACATTCTTCTTCCTTCACTTCAGTTGTCACAGAAAGTCCAAGAAGAAGATTGTCCCCCTTTGGAAAACTGAATTAACGCTTTGATGAAGCTAGAAGAGGTAAGAGACCAAGCTAAACGTAAGTTAGATCAACATCAACAATTGGTTAAGAGCTGGTTCAATTCTAGTTCTGCTTCTGATAGGAATTTTGAAGTAGGTGATCTCATCCTAAAGTGGGACAAACAACCTGAGGGAAAGGGTGAGCACACAAAATTTCAAAAATTATGGCTTGGACCATTTTTAATTGCTGAAAAGTTGGGTCCCAGTTATTTTCGATTGTAGAATCTTGAAGGGCATCTTGACACCTATCCGGTGAATGGCCAAGCCCTGAAAAGATACTTTTCCTGATAACTACCCTTGTATATTATGTACATATTTTGCTTTTGTTTTATTTTTCGTTTGTTCATTTTGTTTTTGATTTGAATTTATCTGTTTGTGTTTTGGGAATACACATACCTGTACACTGAGATATTCAAACAGAGACAATAGACAATTCCTTCACTGAAATAACTTCTAAGAAAATTTGTATGAACATCAATGGCATATTTCTAAAATTTATATCTATGTTGGAAAAGTCTGTTGTTTGAAAGAAGATGACTGATTTCAATCTCTGAGTAAAGCTTGTCATGATCATCTATTATCTTTTTATGCTATCCCTATTCCATAAAGGAATGACTCAGAGGATGTCTCCCTGCCTTAGGAAGTTGTTTTTGTAAATAAAACATCTCTGGATCTAAATAAAGGACAGTTCTAAAATTTCGATGAGGTCTTTAAAAAAAAAAAATATGTTAAAATATCATGATTTTCAGCATCACCCCGCTCAACTACAGATCTATGAAAAGAAAAAAATAAATAAATTATTAATAAGAGTTGTGGGAAGTTCTTGTAAACCCGTCGGGATGCTGAACAGGTCTGCTGGCAGTGGGTAAATGTATGCATGGTGCTAATACAACTTCGTCGGGGTACTGAACAGGCCTGCTGGCAGTGAAGCAATGTCGGGTATATGAAAATTCGTAAATAAGAAACCTCTTTAACATCCTTTATTCTAATCCAGAACTTCTTGACAGGATACAGATGTCAGAGTGGGTTAAATGGAAACCCTGCCGAGGCTATGGATGCCTGCTGGTAGCAATGGCTCTGTCAACAGTATTGGAGATTTTATCTTTAATATCGTGACTTGCTGGTCTTAACACTTTTATCAATTATCATCCTTTAAACACTACTGGAATAGTTGGTTAATGATGATGTTTATACGATTTTCTGGTTGTTATTTTTGAGTTCGAATTATCTTTGCTGTCCTAATCTGAATTTGTTCCTTTTTGGCAGAGATAACTTCTTATACCAGTGTGTCGCCATTGTTGGCAGCCAATTCACATTTTTTTTTTTTTTGTTTATTGTCTTATAAGCTTCCTACACCAATGTTTTGCAAACATCAATTTTTCGTCGCAATTTTCAAATAAACGACACTTTTATTTTTGCGACATTTGCACATTTACCTTCGTTTTGTTTTCACGACTGTAAGCGTGAAAACTTAGTCTGTCGAAGTCGCATTAAAATCATTGTTTGAACTGTTGTTGTACTCTTTGCTGATATGCCCATTGCGCTTACATTTCACTTATCATTATACAGTTGCAAAACTCTTTTGATCTGTACTCTTTGGACATTCTTAGATTTATTGTGTGACTTTCTCTCATTGAATTGTGATGAATTAGCATTTGGATTTATATGTTCTTTGATTTGATCTACTTGACAATTAGTTTCGTGAAAATACATAGGTGTTATGGTTAAATCCTTCATATATATCTTTTAATTGATACCTATGTTCGTGTTTTGGCATGTTGATTATATGAAAACCCATTGGCACATTGGTTAAATTCTTGATATGAGTTGTTACAATACATTGGAGCATGGATAAACATTTGGTATTGGTCTCAATTTGTATGTTGGGTGTTTTAAAACTTTGGCATAATGTTTCAATTACGCACGTTGGTTTATACATTTACCATTGGTTCAATTGGTCGGCCAAGTGACATGATTGTTGAACTATACTATAATGGGTAGAACATCTATAAGCCGGCGGTTGTACTTTGGAAATAACTATTATGCATGGCAGAGATAAGCTCCACCACCTTCGCATGATGACATTAATGTCTATCCCTTATCCTTGTTTTACCTCTATTCGCTCGGGTAACCCTTCGTGCACTCTATTCCTGTGTATGCTATGACCCAAACCCTGGCTCGTTCACCATGTGCTCGGCTCCATGGCACCGGTGGTGCGAATCAAGCTGAACGATAGCCAAGCTTTGCTATTGTTCGACAATGCCCGGAAAGACTTGGAGGATAACGGTTGGTTCACATTCGTGTGGAGGTTTGAGGGTTTTAATCTAGCTGTGGCACAATAGTTTTCCCTGACTTTTGATGGCTGTAGAGCCAAGGTGGGCGACATTCAGTTGGAAATGAATGAGGAATTTATCAGTTTTGCTACAGGGTTACCTGCCGTGGGCCAGCGTTGGTTCAAATATTCAAAAGTGGAAGAGGTTCCATGGCCACTTCTGTTCGTTTCGCGAAAGGTCACCTATTGTGAAAAAGGTATGCCCATATCCATGCTTAAACCACGTTGGCATGACCTTTTCATAATAGTCAAACAGTTCGTGACCCGTGAAGGTCGATATGGAGTCATCTTTCTCTACCACCTGCGTTTGTTAATGAATTTTATGGGATACCCGTTGAATATTCCCTTTTACTTCCAACGTAGGCTGTACAAAATGTCGAAAATGTTTAAAAGGGAGAAGGCTGACAGTAGCCTGTTCCACCATGGACTCATTAAACTTATCATTGTTTATCACTTAAGTCTCCACGGTGATAGTTGGTGAGCTTTCATCGCTCGAAATGGTTTTGATGACACAGACCCTGTCCAGGTTGACAAGCTTGTGGTAAATGAAACCAAGGTCGGGCCACCCGTGCCCTTCCATGTCCTGCTCCCTTCTCCTAAAACCTCGACCGAACCCGATGTGGACTTACCAGACATTGTAGCAGAGAAGGCTGAGGCTATTAAAAAACTTGGGAGCAAAAGGGCCAAGGAAAACCCTATTGTTGTTGCTAAGGGTAAAAAGAACGCTCGGCTTATTTCTAGGATGGCTAGAAACAAACCTAAACCCTCTGCTGAGAAAAATCCCATAGTCCTTAGTGAGGATTCAGACTCTGACATAGAACACTTCCTAGCCGGTGAGTACCCTTACTCACAGGGTTTATGCCCCGAGACACCTTATGATTTCATTTTGAATCTTCCCCCTTTCCTAAAGAATAATCCCAGTTACCCAGGGATCAAACTACCTAACGAAACACTCGGAAATGTAACTAAACCCTCACCTGCACTTTCGAAGTCAACACACTTGTCCTATGACCAATGTTATTTGTGGTTGGAACGATACTATATCGGCATTCCCATTCTCCAATCGAAAATCCAATCATTGGAAAATCAAGTTGCAGTATCTACCAGCCAAAGAGACAACCTTCAAGTGACTGATAGGAAGCAGAGAACCACTAGTTCCATCGTTTTCAAGAATGTTGAATCGACTACAACCATTGTCAACTCCAAGCTATCATGATCAAGCCGTCTTGTCGTCATACAGGTATGAATTTTGGTATCATTTTAATTTTGTAAATAACCACGATCGATATAATGATTTGAATTTGGTCTTCAAATAGCTCTATTTATATTTCAAAATGGTTATGTCATAATGTGTTCATCCTGTATATTTTTTTCTTTGCTAAAAATAAATGAAATTTCATTTTGGATACATGATTTGATCATTCCCTGTTTAGCCACAGATAGATTTTTATCGGATTTGATTGGTTTTCGATTGGATTTGATTGATTGGTTTGTCTGATTGAGTTAACGAAATGGATGGTTTGCTTTTAATTGGAATTGTTTTGTATCTAATCTGAAACAATGGTTTTTCATGCTAGATTTAGAATATGATTTTGTTTTGATTTGATTTCATTATGATTAGTTTTTATGTCATGGTTGTTGAACGATTTCATGAATTTGGTTGTTACGGTCTTTTGATATGCTGTGTCATATAATGTTCTAAATCTGATCGTTTCCAAGTTGGGAAGAATGACTTTGTTTTTATGGAAACAATACTCTCATTTAAGTCTGTGCAAATGTTGTTCACGCCTGAATCATAAAATGGTTTTGATCCACGATGACTATGTTAAAACCCAGCCGTTTGATTCGCTTGATTGGATTGTTGTATCTTCAGTTAGTTTGATCGATTTTATGAATTGTATTTGTATCAAAAATAGATTTGATTACAATTCTGTTCTCAAACGAGTTTGATAACTCAGCTCGACTTATGTCATTCTGTTAAATTCGTATGAGGAAATTCGGGTAATAGTTGTTTCAAAATGAATTCAAGAAATGATTTTGTCTGCCCCATTTTGCAATAAAAAACGATCAGATAATTCTTACGAATTCTGTTACCAATTAATTGATCCTGTTATGATTTCATTTGAGTTGATTTTCACGCCAGTTTGAGTTAATCCACTCATGGCATGAATCGTTTGCTATGTCAATACAGTTATAACGATTTGAAAATGATCTTGTTTGGACTCGATCGTATCTCTTGTTGATAAGGCATTATAACAATTGCCTATGATTTGTTTGATTATATCGGTTTCAATTGGATATGAAACGAGTTCATAAACGGTTTGATTATGATTCTGTTCACCGGACTTTTGGTAACAAACAAAACAGAGTATGCGTATCTATGTAGTCATTTGGTTGATCTTGATCCTGTTTGATTTCGAATGGTATAACAATTTTAAATTGAATGATTCATTTTCAAATAGCTATTGGATGTTAATTAAATTTAATTCTTTAAAAGATTTTCAATCAATTTTAATGTTGATTCTGTGTCTTATTTAGACCAGCTACATAATCGCAAGATTCTGTAGCTAGTCTATAGAATTAGATTTTTATCATTTTATTAATAAAGGATCCTTCTAACTTGTCCATTTTTTACCCTTTTCAGGTACATCCGAATTGCATTGGACATA
>SNQJ01S0252150.1:0-12764 GCA_010110895.2 Picea sitchensis | reverse complement strand
GCTGAGGGTTTCTGTGGAGAAACATTCCTTTTCTTTGATGTCTCGACCTTTGTAAGGGGATCCTTTGGCAGTGTCACTTAGCCCTTTTCTTGCTTGTCTTCTTCCCCTTCATCCTCTTAGTTTACTTCGTCGCCTCCTCCTCTTTCAGGTGAGTCAGGCGCAGTTTCCTCCAATGCACTATCCTTATCCTCACTGTCTATGTCCTACACTTCCTCCTTTTTCTTCTTTTTCTTTGCACTGCCTTGTCCATCATACTCCATCTGGGTGACCAAAGGACTTTCGATGATGTCGGGGTTAGAGAGTTTTGCATCTTCAACTGGTACAAGGAATTTGGCTTGCCATTCCTTGGTTATCTCCTCCATGTCTTCATTGGTCAATTTGTAGTAGGATTGTAGCTCCTCCTTTCTTTCATCCCTGCTCGTAGTGATGTAGATGAAATTTTGGTCTGCGCGGAACTTTGCTAGCAGCCTGTATGTATGTAAGGTGTTCGGGGTCATTCAGGGGAATGATTCAATGTTGCGCTTCAACTGTAGGTAGTAAGCATGGAACACCGCATTTGATTTCCACTGCTTCACCATATTGCTTGTATACCACAAGGTGGTGAACCTTACGACCAATGGATTTGATGGTTCAACTTCAGGGAATGTCTCTCCCTCCGACATCTCCTAAGCGACAAATGCAGTGAGAATCAACAACCAACTGAAGTGAAATTCACAGTCTTGGTCTTGCACTTCGTGACAGTCCTTCGCCAACTCGTTGACGAGGTAGCTCGCCCAAATCATCTGCATCCCTTCAACACACTTCCCTATGAGGTTGACTATGAACCCTGTGACCTGTGTCAGATGGTTCTTTCGGATGATCTTTCCATCTATCAGTTGATAAGCAAGGCACATTGCGCCATCCTAGATGGAGGATACCTTGTAGACTCACTTCCCCTTCTCCACATCGCCATACGCCTCCTTGATCCACTGGGCTAAGGAGCGATCTGATGCCTTTCCTGAGTAGAAGTGGTGAGGATCTGGTCCTAGCATGCTCAATCCATTGATGAGATGGATCAGCGCCGGATCCACAATCACATGCATATCTAACCAGAGATAGCCTCCATGGTAGCACGACAGGAGGATTTTAACGCACGTGTTAACCTATTGATGTTTTCCTAAGTGGGGGATCTCCATGATGTTCAGGATAATCGATCTCGCAATCTCCTTAATCCACGACCGGGGAACTATCTTGGGCTTCTTCCCAGTTGTCTTCTTCAGGTACCTATGCGGTGCAAGCATCGCATAGTTCTTTCAATATCCAAGGTTGAAATCACTGATCTTGAGAGCTGGGATCAGCCCCAACAGCAGTCTGACTGCACGTATCACCTTCGGGAGGTACGTAGTGATTAGCGTGTACTCGAAATTACATGGGACGCTTTCATGACTAACCGCGCCAGCCAAAGGCGGGATGTAGTCAGGCAAGACCGACGGGATTTGCTTCGTGTTCGCCAGATCATCGCAGTGCTTGCTTCTTTTCTTGGTCATGGTTTGGCTAGACCAACATGCATTCGAGGGGGATGCTTGCAATCTGCCCATCAACGACACCTGTATTCCTACAGACATGCATTTCTCAGCCATGAGGTCAATCAAGATCTCTTCTACAGATTTCTCTAGCACGCTATGCTCGCCTGACATTCACACTTGTAATAAAATAACTTGGGTAGGAGAATGGATACTCAAGGTAATCAAATCGATGGCGAGGTCTAGAAAACAAATTGCGGTATGCAATCACTTCTCTGTTAGCTCAGATATCTCGGTTTCCAAAAAGTGGTCTTGGCGTAGCGTCCGATGGGTAAAGTAAGCAACATCGTAACAGATTCCTCCAACGGGTAGGAATGCCTCAATCAATACGATTCCATCCATTATGGTGCAGTCTCAATGGTCCAATGGTGATCTTTCCAGCAATAACTACGTTTCTAGCCATTCTAGAGCGTCATTCTAACGGTCGGGACACCTCCAATGGTCATATAGCTTCGCCATGGCGAAGTGCCATTCTCCGCTGTTCTGCTATTCTGGCGAGGCTCAAGTTGGATAAGACTGCTTTTTGCGAAGTCATCTCTGGATATTCCTGCTGTTTTTATAACTTTTCTTTCTTCTTACTGAGCTTTTTTTCCTTCTTTCCTGTGATCTGAGTCTTTGGGTTCCTCTTTCCATTTGTATTCTTATCTTCTCCCAGTAAAGTGACTTCACACTGCTGAGTGTCTTTCAAAGGATTCGAGTGTAATACCCATTCTCTTTTTATGTCCAGGGTGAATGCACTTCTTTCCTACATGGACAGGTTCTTTAAGCCTTCTTGTGTTCTTTCAACCTCAACAACTAATTCTCTGGCCCTCAGTTGCTTTGACTTGTCCTCTTGTTATTCTATTAGTCATGCTATTTTACTAGCCATGAAGTCATTTAATTCTTTCTTTTTATGTTCTGTAGCTTCCTCCTCTGCTTTCCTTTGGATCTGATCTTTCTCAATCCAGGTCATTCCTAGCAAGAGTGCAAAAGGGGCGCTATTCTCAACAAACTTAATGACCTCAAATTCTTCTCCAGTCAATGTTCCATGGGCAATCGTAGGTACATTAGTAACTCTTCCACATAGGGTTATCATCTTTCCTTTAAACAATCCTATCCTTCCCAATGAAGGAACCATAATAGGCTTTCGCAAAATTTTCCAAGTGCTTTCTGTCATGATATTCACCCATGTTTCCTCATAGAGAACACAGTCTATGTCGAAGTCTCGTATTCTTGTTTCTATGCACTGTTTCTCTTTTAATATCTCTGGTAAACTAATGTCTCTGTGATCATTCAATGTTTCTTTTATCTGTAATAATATAGTCTCTGATTCTTTCTGGTTCTCTAATATATCCTTAGTTTCTTGACCTTCTACATAGTTTTCTTATCTTAGGTTCATCTTTTCAACTTTAGCAATCATTCAAGGGTAATCCAAAACCTCATGACCAACAACTTTACAACAAAGACAAATAGGACCTATACCAGGGCATTCCTTAGCAAGATGTCTCGGTCTTCTGCAATTGTAACACAATGTCAATCCTCTCTTTCTTCACCAAATCCTCCTTTCCTGAATAAGGTTAGGGCACAAAGCCTTCATAGTCTATGCACAAAGTCCTTTACAATACCCTTTACACGAAGCCACTAGTCATGCACTAAGCCAATGACCTTTCTGAGCTAATTAATCCTTTACTTACATCGCCTAGCTACTTATTTATACATTACAAAAAGGCCTAAGCATGGGTAAACCCATGATCCAACATCCCATACCCATTCCATAAACCCTAAAAGCCCAACAATCCCGCAAAATGGGCGAGATCCCATGATCTCCGCTTTGCATGGGCGCTCTGTCTTCGACCAGCCTGTCGAAGTCCCAAAAATGGTCAAACATGACCAAAGTTTCCTCAAAACTTGGTCGAGGGACAACATAATCATTTTGTTAATATGTGATTGATGGTAGAGCTAAGGAAACTATTTTTCTTGCACTTATCTTTATTGCATGTGTATTTTGTTTCCATAATTGCTATCTCAGTTAGTGTTGAAATACCAACAAGTTAACATATTATTACTAGACTTGTAATAGGTGTGAATATAATTGTCTACATGCTAGAGCACAAGGGTTAATATCCCAAGCTCAACATTCTTCAGTAGTTAATATTTTCCTCTATTAGCTGGTTTATGCCATCACTCCTTATTTTATCAGACTCATCTCATAATAAAAAAAAGGAAAAAAGATAATCGTTTAACCTGAAGGAGGAACTTTCAAAAAAATAAACCTTGTCAATCTCTAGTAAAGCCCATCGGTACATTGGTCAGATCGAAAGATCTGGAGAACCATTCCACTCATCAAATGATGTAGAGTCTAATTGGGCCTCTAAGGTGGGTTTGGTTCCTACTATTGAGTCAAAGGATCTTGGACCCCACAACACAATCTCAAATGTTGATTTGATAAAAAATACGAAGACAAATACAACATGTGGAGAAAAATATGGAATAGATGGAACACAATATGGATCAAAAGATGGAACAATTACAAAATTATAGGGCATTCATGCTCTGACATACCCTATATGAGAGGTTCCCTAAAGGTGATATTGAGATTCAAGAAAATCTTGAAAATAGGGATAACAGAATTGTTGAACGCCAGTCACATGTGGGGAAGATTTTAACAAATGTGGATAAGATAAAAATTTAGTCCTAGGATAATGATTATTCATTACTCCAAGATTTGCATCATCAGTGGGTCAACTCGACACTAAGGAACTACTTATTCCCAATACTGATATGAGGAAATTTGATATTAAAGATCCTATAACATGGATATTCTAGATGGAGTAATTATTTTATCTACACCAAGTGTAAACTTTACAAAATGTAACTCTTGCAACTTTATATTTAAAACATGATCAATTTGTTTGGTGTCAATGGCTTTGTGAACAAAAAAAGTATTATATTATTTCTTGGTCCATTTTTATGGATGAATTGATAACACATTATGGGGATATTGAGAGAAACATGTTCATTAGTCAATTGATAAATATTTGGTAAAGAGGTCCAATTACAAAGCACATTCAACAATTTCAAAACTGAGTCTTGGGGTAAAGAACATTCCAGAGGATAATTTGTTAGATCTCTTTATGGGCACTTTAAGGGAGATCATTCAATAGAAGGTGTGTTTCTTCGAACCTAAATCCCTAGAGCATGATTTCAATGTGGAAAGGAAAATTGAAAGTAAAAGACTACTAGAAGGGTGGCCACTAACAATTATAGATAACACCATGTTCCATCTCCCAATGCCACTCAACCTACAAGGTTGTCACATAAAAAAATGGATAAAATAAGAGCAAAGGAACTATGTTTCGATTGTGACAACAAGTAAAATAAGGGGAATAAATGTGGTGAAAGGAATTTATTCTACATATATTGTGAAGACTCAGAATATCAAGAACTAGAACCATCACAAGATCTAGAACTAGAATATACTACTCTAACCATATCTTTCATGCCTTGGCATGCATCATTGCTTCGTAAACCCTCGGATAGAAGATTACATCAAAAATAAAAATGTAACAATGTTGATTGATTCTAGTAGTACCCGTAACTTCATTAATTGTAAATTAACAAAACTTCTCAATTGCTTTATATATCCAACACTAGAGTTTCAAGTAATGATTGCAGATGAGGTACCATAAATTGTTCAAGGAAGTTCCATAGTATTAATCTCGCTATGGGGGAGTATTTATTGGATAGTCCCATGATTGCAATCCAAGTGGGTGGTGTTGATGTTGAATTCTGGGTTCAATGGTTATAATCATTGGGAACGATGACTCTTAATTTTCAGGAAATTTTCATGAGATTTTCCTTATAAGGCAAGGAAATCGGACTCAGAGGTATCCAAGGAAAACCCTCTAAAGCGATAAGTTCTAACAACATGACAAAATTGCTAAAAAAGGCACACCATGGTGTAATTTCACAATTGCGCTCACTACATTTTCAAACATCTAGACCCCCTTCTCTCATGGATCTCCAAAAAGTTATCAACAGTCATTCCACGATGTTTGGAGAGATTCCTAAGGGTCTTCCACCTACTCAAGATCATGACCGTTCTATTAATTTGCAAACAAGAAGTACACCACCTAACATTAGTCCTTGTAGGTACCCATATGCACAAAAGAGTGAGATTGAGCATATGGTTCAAGAAATGTTAGAGGCTAGAATCATTCAACCTAGAAAAATTTATTTCTCTTCACTAGTGGCGATGGTTCACAAAAAGGAAGCTTCATGACATATATGTCCAGATTATAGAGAGCTCAATAAAATGACAGTTTCCTATTCCTGTCATTGATGAATTATTGTATGAATTTCAAGGAGAAATTTTCTTTACCAAGTTGGATCTCCATTTTGGATATCATCAAACCAGAATGAGGCAATAAGACATCCCCCAAATTTTTTTTAGAGCACATGAAGGTCATTATGATTTTTTTGTGATACCATTTGGCCTTACTAATGCACCTTCAACATTTAAAATATCGATGAATTAAATTTTCAAACCCTTCCTTGGAAAATTTGCGTTAGTAATTTTTGATGATATACTAATCTACAACAAATCTTAGGAAGATCATGCACAACTTGTTGACATTGCCTTAAAACTATTGGAAGAGCAACAAATATATGCAAAGCCTTCTAATTGTTCTTTTGGGGTTCAAGAAGTGGAATATTTGGGTCATATTGTATCTCACGAAGGTGTCAAAATGGACCCTAACAAAATTAATTCTACAGCGGAATGGCCAATTCCCAAAACCTTGAAAAGTCTTAGAGGATTCTTAGGATTGATGAGGTATTATCGCAAGTTTGTCCATACTTATGGTCAAATAGTAGCACCTTTAATAACGTTATTAAAAAATGAGGCATTTTCTTGGAATTAAGAAGCAACCAAATCTTTTAAAAAACTTAAGGAGGCTATATGTACAACTCATGTTCTAGTCACACCTAACTTCACAAAAACATTTAATGTGGAGTGTGATGCCTCAGAGAATGGCATTGGTGTAGTTTTAATGGAAGAAGGAAGGCTCATTGTCTTTGAAAGCAACTATCTTAAAGGAAATATTTTACTCAAACCCATTTATGAAAATGAAATGTTGGCCATATTACATGCAATTAAGAAATGGTGCCCTTACCTAATAGGAAGACTATTCAATATAAAAAATAGATCATGATAGTTTGAATTACTTCTTGGAAAATTAATTATCTTTAGAAGAGCAACAAAAATGGGTTACAAAGATGTCAGGTTATGACTTTGAAATTATTTATAAAAAAGGAAAAAAATGTGGTGGTAGATTGACTTTCAAGGAAAGAAGAAGACACATAGGGCTTACTACGTGTCATTTCCATTCCACGATCTAATTGGGTGGAAGAAGTAGGATATAATATAAACAATATTAGAAGGTATGCAATATCATTCAACAAATATAAGAGGACCTAAGTGCATTAGATAAATTTGTGTGGAAGAATGATTCATTGTGGTATCTGGATCACCTATATTTATGCAAGAATTCTTGCCTCAAACATAAGGTCCTTTTGGAATTGCACACTTCCCCTATAGGAGAACATTTAGAGTTCTTGAAAACTTATGACAAGATCGAAAAGGATTTTTTCTAGGAAGGTCTTAAAATTGATGTTCAAAATTTTGTGGTTGAATGTGTGGTTTGCCAAAAAAATAAGGGAGAGATAACAAGGGTATCCTACAACCATTAGCCATACCAAGTCAACGTTGGGAACAAGTTTTAATGGATTTGAATACATGTATACCCAAGTCCAAGGGAAATAATTCCATCATTGTAGTGGTGAATCTACTCACATAGTATGCCCATTTTTGCTCTCTTACTCGTCCTTTTAAAGCAAGTATAGTAGCAACACATTTTATGGAAACAATTTAGAAGCTACATGGAATCCCCAAGATTATTGTAAGTGATACAACTCCTCTTACCATCCTCAATTCGATGGGAAAACCGAGATTTTGAATAAATGTATGGAAGGGTATCTTCGTTTCTATACATATGATAGTCAGACACAATGGGTGATATAGGTTATCCTTCAATGGGTTCTCCAAGTATGTTTCACATTTCATACTAACAAATTAAGGAAGATCATAGATTGTTTATTTCATCTCTTTCATGCCTTGATCATATGTAAAAAACATCAATCATAGTTTTTTCCTTTGAATCTGTGCCCAATCGATAGACACTAGGATTGATCTACCATCATCTTCTCATTTTTCCATATACTACAACACTTGTTTTGCTAAAGCCACTATCCATTCCCCTCGAGCTATCATAGCCCAAGCTTTAGTAATCCTATCTTAGGGAAGCCCCCCTGGTTTAAGAAGAGCCAACCTAAAGTGAAAAAGAGGGTTGGCGAGGTGATAGTGGCATCCATCTTAGTTCCCTTGAGGTTTCATTTTGTGTTTGGGAGTTTGTACACATTTAATGCAAGTTCAAGAGGTAACATTTTTGGCATTGTTGCCAAGGATAAAGTCCATTTCCTAGATTTGTAGTTTGGCTACATTGATTTTATGAGTGCATGTTTTTGAAGATCCATTATTCATATGGGGACTCCATTAAGGAATGAAGTCCTTGTTCCTTGCAAGTTTTTGAATATTTTGTTGGGTGTATAGATGTTCACATCCAACAACATTGAAGGAATCTAGAGAGCTCACCTTAGCAACTCCACATGTTCGTATGAGTTAATGAAGACCATTTTTTAGATTTGAAGAAATCATTATTCCATTGTGGAGAGAAAGTATATACCCCACTTTAGAATTTTCAAGCATTCCTGGATATCCAAATAAGCTTCCTTCAAAATGGACCATTCATGCTTGAAAGTTTCATGGGGAAAATTCTCTAGCTACGAATCATATTACATGTTTTATGGATTATGCTACAGAAATCGTTAGTGAGCATGAAGGTGTGATCATGATATTCTTTTATTGTGGGTTGGAATGAGATGCAAAATATTGGACTGATTGTTTGGGTAAATGTGAAATACATTCATTTTCAGGTTTTATCTAGACTTTTTGTGAGTATTTTTGGAAGTTGAAGATGAGATTTTTGAAGATCCACCCAAATCTCATACCCTCCATGAGGATGAGGAATCCTTGGAGGACCTATATTCCTCTTCATCTCATGAGTCTCTTAAGCACACCATTTAAAATATTGAAAAAGTTGAGGATGAAGCCACTAAAGACTCTTTTGGATAGACATGAAGATATTGGTCATGAGAGCACTCAAGCATCTCCCTCATTCTCCCATGAAGACACGCATATGGTAAGTTATGATTGTCTTCAAATTTTTGAATTTCATGACATTCTTGTTAATGATTTGGAGATGATTGTTTTTGAAGAAAAACCCTTGGGATGCAACGATAAATCTACAATTTAGTTAATCATGCATGTGATGAAAATAAGTGCAACAACGAACATTCTTCTTTTCATATTGATGTTCATCGTTTAAGAATTGATTGCTATAAATTATACGGGGATCATATCTATGACACCGATGGGGATGTTTCTAGTGAAGAAAGTGATGAATTTTTTACTTATGAACACCCTAACAATATAGAGAAGAATGTAGTTATTTTTCCTTTGGAACAACCATCTATAATAAATTTGTATTCAGGAACTTCTGCAACTAATTTCCAGCCTTGTTCACTTGTAAATCATGCATAAATTGTTCAAATTAATGAACATTTTAATGCAGAAAATTTCCAACCACCAACATCTTTGTATTTTAGTGCGTTTTCATGTAAAATTCCAAATGGAAATGACATTTTACTTGTTGGAAGTTGTATGGAATAGCAAGGCATGTAGTATAATATATGTTGTAGAAATTTCCAGTCTTCAAAAATGGGCCAACATGCCATAGAATGTAGCAGTTTTTTTATTTTTTATGTTTTTTTATCAGATTTGAAAATGTATCTCATACTTTGTCTCCATCTTCATTAAAGAATACTTTTTCAATGGAGAATCCTAACACTTTATTTCTTGAGGATGATAAGGATGGTTTTCTAGTTTTTGAAGGGATGTCATATCCTCATGAAGAAGACTACATCATCCCTATCCAACATTGTATAGAGGAGTTTTGCAGTGTTTCATGTAATCTTTGGCATGCATTTTGTTTTCTTCATTATTTCCATGAACATATTTCAAGTGTTAGATTTCTCAACATGTTAATTCCAACATATTTGTATGTGGTATTTGACATCTCCTTGTTTTGGTACATAACCAAACACAAGGGAAGAGATCTTGATGTAAATAAAGAGCTAGGATGGTTGTATTGGCTCTATAACTTCACCTAGCTCTTGTACTTTTCTCATGTTAGAGTAGGTGTAGGAAGAATAGGATCTTGAGAGAATTAGAGTATAATAAATATACTCAATATGTGAGTATTTCATGTAATAGACTATATGAACATTGTTTTTGGTGTTTAGGGATGTGCTATGTATCCACCCCACCACATGGTCTTCTATCTTCCTCATTTTTAGTGGGTACAACCAGAAATTCAATGGTTCTCATGCACTCTTCCTTGAGAGAACATGTCCCCAAGTTGGCGCTAGATGTTACCACCTATATTACATGAGGGTTGCACATGTGATTTAATCACATGATTCATATTTGTTTTATGTAGGTTGGTAGGATGATTCTAACCTTCCAAAGGTGGAATGTTGGTAGAAGTTGCTTCAATTGTGCATCATGCTCCTCATGAACCAATTTAGGTGGTCACCTATTCATGTTATAGTCACTTATTTTACCTTGTGTTGCATGGTTAGTTCATGTCTTAGTTGTGAGTGTCCTCTAGCATGGTGATGTACTTGTCTAGTGTATTTCTAGTTTCATTCATGTTCCACAATATTTTCATAATTGCACCTAGGTAATTTGTATTTCACAAGCATATATTCATTTTTGCCTAGGTGGAACCCACTTAACCCTTACATTTTCATCAAAATCCATGTCCTAGAAGGCACATGACATTTTTTTGCTTATAATTCCCCAAGTCTCATTCCATATTAACCCCTGAATTCTCATATTTCCACTTTTTCAATGCCAACACACCTAACTAATTTAGGATATTTTAATTAAATCATAAAACCTTAGGTCAAGTTTTAAATTATTAGCCTATTAATGTTCTAATTATTTGTTAAGGCTCGTTTCCTAAGTTTTATCATCTATTTATCACCAGGGAATGCAACTTTACATCCATGGGTTGCACACATGAGGTTGAGTACTCCCCCTTTGGCACACATGTTGAGGCAACCCACTTGATATTTAATTATTCACCTTATGCCAATTTGTTGAGCCTCACTTTAGCCTTGTTCACACATGCTAGTCTATTCATATCACTTCCTTATTCGTATCACCTTATTCTTTGAGGAGGTCGTTGAACCTTGATTTGACCAAGGGGATAACTATGCATGCATCCTAGGGTTTTAAACATCCACCTCATCCACTCATCCATTCATACATGAGCACACATTCCTATGCCATTAGGTGGTGTGACCCTCTAGAAGGTTCCACTTACACTTTGCATGAGCTTGTTCACATCTTATACACATTGTGAAGTGACTAGTAGTTGGTTTGACTTAGTCAACGAAGGTCCACTTGCAGATTATTTAAAGAGATAATATGGATTTAATGTGGACCCATTTGCAAAAATATCTAGGGTGAACTTTTTATGGTGGTTTCTTCATGGTTGATTTGGTCAAAGTGGAAAAATTTCAAGGGTGCACCACTACCTTCCTTCAATATAACATGCATGCATGAGATATTTAATCATAGTGGTGGTTTATATGTGGACCTAGGTGATCTCTTTCCTAGGGTGCACTTGCTAGGGAATATTGTATTGTTCTTAACTAGTCAAAGTGGTCCAAAAAAACACTCCCTTCAAGGGTGCACTTGTTGAAGAATATTTTATTCATTATATGCTAGTAAAAGGGGTCAAAGAAGCACAAATATCAAGGGAGAAATTGTTAAAGAAGGTATTTTATTGGTTCATTGTAAAAAATCCTTCTAGAAGAAGCACCCTAACCAAAACACTTGCCATTTACTTGTGTGTATTATAGGGAACTCTCATCATTACATTTGTACACTTGGTTGTTATAACCCTACATTGATCTACACATGCATACCTGGCCTTTGGCCCTCTTACTTGCATTTTTTTCCAAAGCACTATTGAGTTGCTCTTCTTAAAAAACATTTTTTTGAATATGTACATGCCCTGCACCACTACTGCCCGCGTACATACGCTTGTTGCACCACTACAACTCGCGTACATATGCATGCTACACCACTACAACCCGCGTATACTTGCAAAAGTTTTAAAAAATAAAAATTTGCAAGGAATTCGTTGAGATTACGAGCTATTGGGTAGTTTCCAAACTAATCCACTGCCTATAGCCCGTCACCCAACCGAATAATCATCCTTTTGTCGTATAAAAGGAGGTGTTGGGGTCTCATTTTACATCTAGACATAATAACAGTGAAAGTTTGCCCATTTCGCATCCCCTCCTTGCCCAAGTTATTGCAACGCTTTTGTGAGAATTGCCTCAATATTTCCCCATGAGCTCTTCTTCCTCCATCAAAACCCATTCACTTCCCATGAAGAGATGAGAAGGTTGAGAGGAGAAGCCATAAAATGGTGCACTTGGAGCTTTGTGAAGAGGATCCCAGACTAGATTTGTGGAGTTGTAGCCAACTTTGATTGTAAAGGTATAATCATTGAGTTATTAATAAAAGAATTACTTTTCCTGTCCCAAATCATGGTGTATTGAATTCTTTTATTGGTTTATGTTTTGACATTTTAACATCTAACCCTAATTTGTATATGGAATAACATGCTTGTCCTTTTCTGTTGGTCGATATTTGGATGCAGGTCATCTCTGGGAGGAGGCGTGCAGTCAACAAAACTTCCAAGCGCAAGGGGATCATCACCGAATGTAGAGTAGAAGTATAGTTACCCGATCTCCCTCATATTTTCTTTTCTTGTATGAGTTTTGGTATGTTTGGGGTATTTTAGAGAAGTAGTTGAATTTTAGACGGTTAATTGATCTGCGTACATTCCGAACCCTGGTGTAGTCATAGGGGGGTTTTTCCCACTAGCATAAATGGTGACCATACTGGGGAAGCCTCTAAGATTTTAGGGGCTTTTGGGTTATCTGAAAGGTTTTTATGCCTTT
>SNQJ01S0252149.1:1106-12764 GCA_010110895.2 Picea sitchensis | reverse complement strand
TTCATTTGTTCATTGCTTATTTACTCTGCAGTTATTGGAGAATAATGCTTCATTGATATAGCACTTGGATTATATGGTTAAAAGGGATTAAATTGCTCTATTACTGATTCAACCCCCCTCTCAGTAATCCAACAGCCTCTGACACCGCAATAGGAGGGGTACTAGGGCAGAAAGAGGACCAACAATCCTATGCCATGTATTTTATGAGAAAGAACTTGTCTCCTGTCGAGCTAAACTACACAATTATCAATAAGGAATTCTTGGCAGTTGTTCATGCTATCAACAAGTTTCGTCATGACATTACATGTTACGAAGTATTCATACATACAGATCATTCCACCATTAGATTTCTCATGAACAAACCCATAACTAATGGTTGAGTGACTAGGTGGCTATTGTTATTGCAAGAATTTAATATCATTGTGCGTAACCGACCTGGAAAGAATAATGTGGTATCTAATTTTCTTTACCGAATAAGAAATGAGGATGATGATATCCTTCTAGATGATAGTTTCCCAGACAAGCATATTTTTTCCTCTCTTTCAATGCCCCATGGTTTGCGGATATGGAAAACTATCTAGCTACTAGGAAGTTACCGTCTCATTTGTCACCTCATGAAAAGCGAAAAATTATTACACAAAGTGATAATTACTCTTGGGTTGGTCCTGATCTTTTTCACACAGGTCCTGATTTGAGTATTAGTAGATGTGTCCGAGAGGATGATGTACTAGAGATACTACAAATTTGTCATGATGGACCATGTGGTGGCCATTTTTCTGACGAACGTACAACATATAAGGTGTTACATTCGGGTTACTATTGGCCTATAATTTTCAAAGATGCTTCCAAGTATGTGAGAAGTTGTGATAGTTTCCAAAGGATAGGAAGACCTGCATCAACTTATGAAATTCCCTTGCATGCCCAAGTTATGATAGAACCCTTCGAAAAATGGGCCCTTGACTTTGTAGGACCAATTTTACCCATGTCCCGTAAAAAGAACTATATTTTGGTTTGTACGGACTATGTCACCAAGTGGATAGAGGAAACATACTTGTTCAGGGATACAAAGATTTCTATTGTCGAATTCATCTATGAATACATATTTAACCACTTCGGTGTCCCTCATGAAATTGTTACAAACTAAGGCACTCAATTCACTTCCAAGCTGATGAGAGAGCTAACAGAGAAATATGGGATTAAACACCGTAAATCTTCTCCATACCACCTGCAAGCCAATGGTCAGGTAGAATCTACAAACAAATTTATGGAAGCCATATTGACCAAGAATGTTCAATTACATCATCGGGATTGGTCTGATAGGCTCCCAGAGGCTTTGTGGGCATACCGGACCACCTGGAGAAATTCCACTGGGCATACTCCTTATGAGCTAGTGTACGTGAAACAAGTACTTCTACCAATAGAATTCCAATTAAGGACCTTTCGTGTTGCCACAGAATTGGTATTAAACTTAGATGAGGCTCAGAAACAATGAGCCCTACAATTGAATGAGTTAGATGAGATCAGGCAAGATGCCATCCAACAAACAATATTAGTCCAAAACCAGAGGAGCAAGTGGCATGACAAGTTTATTAAGAAGAAACACTTACAACCTGGTGATTGGGCTCTGTTGTTTGATTCCCGATTCAAAAACTTAAAAGGAAAACTCACCACCCAGTGGTTGGGCCCTTACGAGGTAGACACTGCATATGACAATGGAGATGTAAAAATTAAAACAATTGACGATGGACAAGTCTCCTTCGTAGTAAATGGACACCGACTCAAATTTTATCATAAGCCCATTTCCAAAGAGGATTTTCTACAGGTCATGTCAATGGACAAGGAATTTTCCTTAGTAGATGGGAAGTCCCCCCTTGTTCTTGAAATTTTTTCTTAATTTTCTACTGTATATATGTAAATAGTTTTTGAATCTTGTTAATAAGGAAATCCTAGATATTTCTTTAAGTATTTATTTCACCAGGAGTAGATAGTTTCAAGGAAATATAAAAGAGGGATTTTTCTTCAAAACATAGTTACACTTGAATTTTTGTGTCTTCTAAGCATCAAATGAATATTGACTTACTTTAATTAGCCATATTTTTGCAAAAAATCTCATTTTTTAAGGCATTCTAAAGCAGTTGCTCTTGAAACTATTCACCACTGTATAAGGAAGTGATATCATAATTATCAAGCCTAGAGGTCTCTCGTACAGTTTTTCCAAGAAACCTGAGTAAGTGAGTAAAGTGTCTTTATCAAAGAGTAACAAGGAGGTCTAATTAGCAGTTAATCATGGAAACATCACAATAACTACAAAAGAAGAAAGTGAGTTGATCCTAGAGATACCTTTCTGTTTTTTCTCAATGGTACCATCCACTACACACTAAATAGCTTGATTATATCATATCTTTAGATAGTCCACGTCCACTTAAGTACCCCTTTCATTGGGAAAATTAGTCAATAATATAATGAAAATTCATCCTCTAACATAAATACCATCCCAATTAAAAAAAAAAGAAGACAAAGTTGTTTTCAGAGTTGTCCCCCTATATTTTTGCATAAAGCAATCTTATACTAAAATCTTAAAATATGGAGGGCTAGTCTGTGAGGGTGTAAGAGGCTAACCCACCAGGATACTGAACAGGTCTTCTGGAAGCGGGTACCAGCCTGTGGTATGACTAGGTAACCCCGTCGGAGTACTGAACAGGCTTGTTGGCAGCGGGGTGTTCTACTTAGCGAGGATGGTAATTTGACAAAAAATAAATAATAAATTTAAACTTGTCCTGATGTATGACATTACTTGCAGACAAAGATGACATGAAGTATGTATGGTTAAGCTAAGGTTAATGAGCTCCATAAACTTGCCATTGGGATCTAAATATAATACTATCTTGAAACTCTCTTGCCTACCTCTTCTTATCTATATATAGGATCTCTTATCCTATAGGTGGGTCCATCTTCTAACCATCTCGTCAGACCAATCTGTGAAATTTATCTTTACAATTGACATACTATAAATATTTGGCTATTGGGGGAACTGAATGGTTTCCTATACTTTTTATTGTGAGGTGTCACAATACTTAGGTGTGGGTGAGGGGTTCATGAGCTGACAAATGATCATTGCCTGGAGAAATAAATCTTTGCAAGAATTTTTGTATGATTTCCATGGTACAGGTTATTACATTAATAGTCATTTTCTTTTTGAAGTGATAAACTCATGTGTGCTATAAATTGTTGAACATATACTTAACATACCACTCTATCGGTTTATTTTTTTGTTACAAGCTATACATTGTAGGTTTGACATTACATGTCCTGTGCATATGGATTGAGTGAGCATGGTAGAAAAATCAACAACAATGGATCATTCTACCTCTGCTCTTGACCATTGTGACTGTCAAAAACATTTCAATATTGCAAGCTATCCATTACAGGTAGTAAAAATGTATTTAACATAGAGGTGTCATATGAAGTGTCGTATGAGGTGTCGAATGAAGTGCCATATGAATTTACACACCAGTAACTGTCCATAATTCTAGGTACAAGGATTCAATGAAATTTAATTGAATTGGTTGCAATAAATTGAGAGCGAGGATGCAAACTTTAGACATGTTCATGATCAAATGTCCAAGTCAAAAGACTTGGACATTGATCTAACTATGCATCACTAAGCTTGCCCCCAAAAACGTGCCTTTGAATTCAAAATTTCCCACACATGGCAACTTGTGTGTGCATGTGTGCAACCAATTCCACCATGGGCACATTCAAATATGGGTTGGGTAACCTATTATCCCAATTCACTTTTCCATTTTCCTTGCCCTGTGTTAAGAAATCGTGCTCAGCCTCTGCCATTTCTTCCCCTGTTCAAATCACATTCATCACGTGTTCAATTCGTGCCATCCCTTGGCCTGATCGTACCCTCTCTTGGTGAATTTCTCCTCTATCCATCTCTTCACCTCATCAAAATGCCCAAGAGGTATGAACCCTCTTCCTATGTAGATCTTTTTTCCATTCCTAAATTTGCACAATGCAGAGAGGTGTTTTTGTGTGCAGGTTGGGACCATTTTTGTCTAACTTGCAGGGCCACGATGATGGCATATCCATGCAATTTTCCCTCAGTTTTGATGAAAAGACAACGTGCGTGGGGTATCTATCCTTTTGGGTCTCATAATATTCCATTGTTCCAGCCACAAAGCTTCCAAGAATGGGAGATAGATGGTTCAAAAACCACCAACTGTTGTGCTCAAGTTATAACCTAGTTTTTAAGCATGAGTTCCAGAACATTTCAGGAGAAAAATAATATTCTAAGGAATGGATAAAGGAGGAATTGATCAACCCTCTCATCTTCATCATGAGGTTGATCTCATGAGAAGGTAGATATTTCACTTTCAAAGCCTGTCATTTCAGATTGCTAGCTCATTTCCAGGTCAACAAACCTTTGAATTTTCCCTTCTACTTTCTAAATAGCTTGGAGAAAATGTCCTCTCAAGTGAGTAAGAATGTAACTAATCCCCACAACAACCTCTTTCACCATGGATTAATCAAACTCCTTGTTCTATCCAAATTAGAGAAATAGGGGCAAACTTGGGATGCATTTATCTATCAATTTGCAAACCCTCACTTGACAATTAAGACTGGAAAAAATCCACTTGGCCCAAGGACTATCTCTCCATCCAAGCCCCTCTCTCTAAGAACTCCAAACACCCTTGCACAAACCATCTCTTTATTGGAACAATACAAAAATCTTGTTGACATCCCTGCTTCCTCATTAGGTAAAAAGACCAAGAGTAAATATCAAAAGAAGCCTATGGTTAACCCCCCAATGCCTTCAATCTCTCTTGATCCCACACCTAAAAATATACAAGAAGTGATTCAACAAGAATTTCCCATCGTTCCCACAAATAGGAGGGGAGCCAATCAATTTGGTAAAGGACCCTTTCGAAAGAGCACCCAGAGCACAAGAACAAAACCTTATGAAAAACCCCTTCCTACTTCGGATCCTATCCAAGTGTCCTCCGATCTTGAGAGCCCTCACAAGAGACTTAGGGAAGTTTTTGCGGATGGATTAGAGCCACAAAGAAAGAAAAAATCAGAACCTACCTCTCCTTATCAATCCCCTATTACTCCTACTTCAACCATGCCCACTCTAGATCCTAAGAATGATAGATTTTCCACATCTATCAAAGGATCTAAGCCTTCCTCTGAGATCACTAATTCTGCCCCAGCCATTGAGAAGCTACAAAAAGAGAATTCTCATCTCCTCCAATAGTTGGAAGAAAGGAAGACAATAGACAGGCACCTTCATCATGATAATACAGTCCTCCAAGCAAAGGTAAACTCCCTTCAACAGTTGGTTGATGAGATGACCAAATCCAACCACAGCCTCAGAGCACAACTAAAGCAACACAAGAGGCATAAGGCAAAGTCTTCACAGCAAGAAGGAGAAGCTTCCAAAGTTGATCCTCCTCATCAATCTTAGTCACGAGGGGTAATTTATTTTTGTTTGCAGTGGAACCTGCAAAATCGTAAGTGTGGGGGTAATGTTGGTCTCGAGATATGATCAGTTTTATGACCTTTTATTAGATACTTTTGCCAAATGTATATATGTGTTTTCATGTTTTGGAGAATTTTTTGAAGGGATTTTGTGCCAAAATGCTATGATCCACACTAGGTATACATAATTTGTGTTTTATGATGATCTTGAGTATGATTTAGTATGATTTTATGTTTCTAGAGATCTAAGTCACATTTTTGGGTGTTACAGGGAAAAATCGCATCATGTTTTTACTTCTGGCACTCAGTCCGACACTCCATCCAATGCTCAATCTGGTACTCGGTCTGACACTCCATCCGGCACCCCGTCTTACATAAAAATGATGGGCAATTTGGAAGTTATGGTATTGGAGGCCAGTGATGGGCGAATTGGGAACATGGGTTTTTCTTGTGCTTTCCCCCTCCAGCTACTAAACTCTTGACAACTTGGGTTGGGTTGTTGAGTAGGGCGATTATTGGCTCACTCCATTTCAGCAGTTAGGGCACCATTAATGTAATTTACTGTTTATAGAAGAGGTTCGACCTATTGGTCTGTAAAGCTTATAAATACCACCGTGGTAGTCATACAATAGTTAATCAGTTGAGGAAGTAGTGTGTTAGAGACAAATAAGTTTTTCCTCTGTTTTTTCTATTTACCATTGCCAGAATTATATAAAACTGTGTTTTTGAGTTTTAATGGTGAAATAGATTTGTTGAGTTCGTGGTGTGCCTTTGAGAAGTGACCAAGAATTGATGGGGGGGGCACCAGTAGTCTGGTAACTATTCTATATGTTATTTATGAATTTCATAGCTTAGATATATTTTATTTTATTTCTTGTATATGAAATTGGTATTTTGTTTCTTTGTCATATAATTTGTTGTTATAATTTAACTGTGTGAATTCTCTTTTGCAGGTTAGTATGAAGGATTTTGTTAATATGCAATAACTTTGTAGTTAGTAGGAACAAGTTTGAAAACTTATACACTAACCCCGTGTGCATTTAAATATTAGATTGCATTTTATTTATGCTTTTAAAATCAAGTTTAAAACAAAGTTTGAAACAAAGTAGAACAAAATTTTAATTTATGTTTTCTTTCATAAGGCTTCATTGGATGGATAGGGTTAGCTTCAGTTTTTTATTTGTAGATTGGCTATTTTTTAGATTTTTCTTAACTAGTTGTTAATTAATTTATTCATTAGTTTACTTTTTATATGCTGAGAATCATGTTTAATTTTTGTTTACAAGCATTTTCCTTTTTTCAATTTGAGTTGTTGAAATAGGTCTAGCTTAGTTTTACTTTATGCAATTTCTTTCCTAGATTCAGGTTGCAATTCCATTTTTAGTTAATGATTAAATTTAGTTATGAGTTTTGATTACATAGCATAGAGTACAATTATAATCTCATTATGTTATTGATGGTTAATGCATGAGTAATAATCACATGAATATGCAGGGTAATTAACGTTGTTTCCGTGATGGCTAAATTCTCACAGGATTGTTTAATTTGCACTTTACACTTTGCTATTGAAATCAATATCAATTTTATACCTCTTGAATTATCTTTCATTGTCAAGTGCCATCGTTATATGATAAGACACCTGAGACATTCACACAACCATCAACACTATATTTGAGTTTTCATAGGTTAAATTCATAGATCATAAGATAGTTTTATTGTTGCTGTAGGATATATAGTCTTTTGCTTTGATAGATTAAAGAGCAGTTTGCTTATCATATATTAAAGGTTAGTTGCTAGTTCTTCTTTCTTTCAATTAAGTATATTTCCTTTTGTAAATTAGAAATAGTTGTATTAAGAATAGAGTTCACTTGTCTCTTAGCTTAGTTAGTTTCTTATTGAGTAGTATTACTTAGTTTACATGTTGTAGAAGTTATCCTAGGGTAGTTAGTTGTTTACTTGCTTTAATAGGTTAATTACTTACTTGTCTATTCTTGCTTTGATAGTTTAGTTGCTTGTTTATTTACTTGCTTTCACATAATAGTTGTTTATTGAATTTAAGTAGGCTAGTTAAAGTAGTTTTCTTTTTCTATTTGTTTATTGTTATGCTTAAATAGTTTCTTTTGATTATTGTTATGAATGAACTAGTTTTCTTTAAGTAGGGTTTTCACTTGTTTTCCTAGAACTATCCATCGATCCTTGGCCCAAAGGTTACTTAGGTTACCTAGTTTAAGTTTATTTAGTAGGGTTTGCTCATTAGATAACTTTTCTTGAATATATTATCCCTTAGATAGCCACTTCCTTAGTTAGACTATACTACTATCAACCCTTCTACATTGGCATATATTTTGATACAACTCTAAGTTTACTTATCCTGGGTTGACAATTTAATTGAGGGTTTTTAGTGTGTTTTTAGTCCATATAGAACACCCATCACATATGTCATCAGAAATGATCAGAAAAAGGGATTCATCAGGTAAGGAATCCTCTGCCACAGTTTTTGTCTCACTGGAGGGAAGGTCAAATATCAGTTCGAAGAAAACCAAAGATTTCTTAGACTTAGCGTGTTCAAACTCCAAGTCAAACTCTTGGAAAATCACTATCCATTTGGAGTACCTTCCCCATAGAAATTGTCACATAAGTATATGTTTCATGGGGTTGCAATCAAATATAATGGTGGTTCTGCGTAGTAAGATATAATGATGAAAACATTGGACAACTTGGACAGCCGCCAAGGCCAATTTCTCCACATGTAGGTATTTGTTCTCGGTAGTCGTGAGACTCTGACTCAAATAGTATATGACATGCTTTTCATGCGAATCATCCTCTTGGATTAAAACTATAGCAATGGTAGAGTTTGAAGCAGCTAAGTAGAGGAAGTAATCCCGTCTATAGTCAGGGGGAAACAATAATGGTGTACGAGTTAAGGAAAGTTTCAAAGCTTCAAAGGCCTTGTTAGAAGTATCGCCCCATACAAACTCATAACCTTTCTTGAGTAGTTGAGTGAATCCTTTCATCAGTTCAACGTAATTGGGGATGAAATGATGTAAACAATTTGCCTTCCCTTGCAAAATTTGGAGTTGGCAGAGTGTGGAAGTAGGAGGGAGATTAAGGAGATCCTCAACATTCAAAGGATCTACTCAAATCCCATGTATCGACACAATAAAACCAAGAAGTCTGTCGGAATCCACACAAAAAACACATTTGTGTGGGTTTAAGCGGATACAATAATACCGACAATGTACAAAAATGGCCTGTAAATGTGCTGGGTGATCTTGACGATGCATGGAATGTGCCATTAGATCATCAAGATAAGGTTTCACAATGTGCTTAATATCATGGAAAGCATAAGACATAGCGCACTAAAAATTCGTGCTAGCATTCTTGAGACCAAAGGGTAATTTATGGTAAGCAAAGGTTCCCCAAGGGAAAATAAAAGTGGTCTTGTGTTGGTCCACGGGTAAAATATTAATTTGATTATAGCCAGAGAAACCATCCATCAAAGAAAATATTTCAATGTTGGAATAATCATCGATGATCTAGTCAATGAAGGGGGTCGACTAATTGTCCTTAGGACAAGCCTTATTGATGTCCCTATAATCTACACAAACGCGGATGGTACCTTGCTTCTTATTCACCAAAACTAGATTGGATACCCAATAAGTCAAAGACACGGGATAAACAAATACAACTTTAAGAAGTTTTTCAACCTCAATCTTGATAGGAGCAGCTTTGTGTGGGTGTAATGGGCGAAGTCTCTGTCGAATGGGTTTAGCATCTAGGTATGTCTTAATTTCGTGCACAGTGATATCAGGATCAATACCAGGCATCTCTTTGCAACTCCAGGCGAAAACATCATAGAATCATTGGAAAATGGATTTATATGTGTGGACCTTGTCAGTAGAACATGAGGCTCCAATATGGACAGTCTCCACAACTTCGGGTTTAATGGATATGTCGAGAGGGACGGTAGGTGAAATATTTCTCAAGTTCCCTTCGTACAAAACATCATGCGTTGACTCAAGAACTGAATAAATAACAATAACGATCGACGGTGTCGAAATCCGTTGGTAACTCTATGGTGTCGTGTTTGAGGAAGAGAATGGAGCGATGATTCCCATCATCCCAAGGAGTGTCTTCCATAGACATGACATACATGATCATCTCATTTGTAGGAAAAATCACGTGAAACAGATCAGGAGATGAATCACAAAGAGAAGGAGAGGAGGGGGTTGTCGATTGAATGGCTTGGTAAGTAGATTCGACCGGAATTAAAGGCATCTAGTTTCCATAACAGAGGTAATCACCAGGGCTGGGTACTACCCATGGGTCATATGACTAAGGGGTTTCATGAACAGTGTTGGATATCATGTTAATAGAGGAAATGAAAGGACGGGGAATATTGGGTGGTGGGATTGAAAAAGTACCCATCAAAGTGGAATATTTCAAAATACCCACACCAACATTCTCATAACCAAGAGGTGTCTTTGAAATGAAAGGAACGTTGCTAGTATGGGAATCTGAATTAAATAAGGCCATTTGGTCATTAATAATTACCTTTCCTTGATGCGGGAAACGTACCACATGGAAAAGGGTAGACACAACTGCATGCATGGAATCAATTTAGTTACGACCAAGTAAAAGGTTATAATCAAGAGGTGCATCGAAGACCTCAACCTCAACATTGACCGATTTACCTTCCAATGTAATAGACAACGAGGGAAGAACATCGTAGGTTTAAATCTTGTACCATTGAAGGCCTTAAGTGTATTGTGTGATTCAGTGAGGGTAGGAGAGACAATGGATTTCCAACAAGTGATAGACATGATGCAAGTCGAGGATCCTTCATCGATAGTGTTCTACATATATTCTTGTTTTCAACAACAACTTGGATCTGAAAATCTAACTGAGGAGGAAGCCTTGGAACGCGATTTTCCAAGTCAAAGATTATGAGATTAGTATCTGTGGGATCAATTCCACCGATGGCCTTTAACAATGCCTTTCGTTGAGCTGGGAAACTTTGAAGGAGTTCGAGAGATGACATCGCAGAGGGTTCTTGTGCAAGGTCTTCTACAATATTGTAGTTTTGGGCAGCATGGGCGTGAGGGTTGAACGTAGACTTTCGAACAATGCCCTTAGGAGGAGGGAGAAGAACTGGATCGAGACCTAGTATTTCGAGATGAAGAGGACCATTTGGAGGTGAAGTTGGGGGAGAAGGTTGAACCAACGAAGGAGGTATATCATCAACTTTATCTTTTGACAGAGAGTAATCTTTAGCTCGCGTTGTGACTACAACTTCATTCTTTTTAGAATCACCAGTACACATAAGGACATAAGACAAGGTAGAAGGAGAAGCTTGGCCATGAATGACCAATTGGGCTTGTTGTAAATAAAGGAAAGTCTATGACAAAACAACAAATGTAGAAGATTTCCCGGTCCCTTGGAGGAACTTAGTAACCTCAACATGTCTTGGACAATATTCAGTGTAATGATCATCACCACAAATAAGGCAAGGATAATGAGCTTTACGTTTATCTTTCTCATTAGTGGTTTGTGTTTTGGATTTATCAGATTGTGGATTATTATTCTTGCCCTCCTTGTTCTTACCCTTCCCTTTCGTTTTATTTTGTTTTTTCCTGGCAGGCGTGGATTGAACAGAATTAACTTTAGCAGTCCTATCGGCGGAAGGAGTAGGAGTAGGATTACTTTTTGCATTGGAATTATTAAATTTTGGATTGGTGTGACTGGCGGGTGAAGACTGGGTCTCATCATGAAAGGTTCTAATCACACCATCAACAGCATGAGAAGCTGCTGGAGGGGTTTGGGTAAGGTTGGTGGAAGGACGAGGAACGTTAGGGATCAAATCATAGATTGTGCCCATTTGTGAATAAACGATATCGATATACTGAGCACGACTAATCGCCTACTCTTCAGTGACAACACCACCCATGGCGACTGTTGAGTACATTTTTATGCTTCCTTTTTACTCTATAAACTACACTTTTGCCTCTATAACCATCCATTTTTCCTGCATTTCATTCCATATTTTCCATAAAACAGCTTATGCAAGGTATATTTATCATTCTTTAGCTTAAGAATTGAGTTTTCTAATTTTTGGCATTAAAATTGAAAATTTATCAGAAATTACAGGATTTGACTAAATCCCGTAATTGC
>SNQJ01S0252147.1:0-12715 GCA_010110895.2 Picea sitchensis | reverse complement strand
AATCACAATAGTGCAGGGAAGTAAGCAATAGCATATTCAGAATTAGTCACACACATGAGATACATAGAGACAAATATTTCCCGAGGAAACCCATAAAGGGTAAAAACCTCTTTTTCTTTATATGATAAGTAATAGTTACATTCTTTACATTATCATACATATGAGCACCAACTCATAATGAGGCTACAACCTCTGTTCTGCAAGCTGCTACTTGCTGAGAGCACCAACTCTCTGTTTTCTCTAGCACCCACTAGAAGGAAGCGCCAACTCCCTAGTTTCTCTAGCACCAACTAGAAGGAAGCATCAACTCCCTAGTTTCTCTAGCACCAACTAGAAGGAAGCACCAAATCCCTGAGTGTTTCCAACACCAACTGGATGGAAGCACCAACTTCCAATTATACATGCACCAACCTGTATAACAGAGAACAAAAGTTCTCCCTTGCACCACCCTACCACCCTGGTTTCTCTGGCTGCAACTAGATGGAAGCTACAACTCCCTGTGTTCAAGCACCACTTGAGCCTTTAAGGACATCAGTCCTCCCTAGCACCTCCCAACCTCCCTGAAATATAAATCTTTGCTACTGAAACTTATTACAGTGATATAATGTTCAACAATGGCTTACCAGACTCATCACTGTTCTACTGCATTTCATTGCTCTGTCTGCCTCACTACCTTCCTACACACATGACTTGCGCTATCTGTTCTTCTGCTTTTTATGCTTTGTGCGCCATGTCCATTCACTGCACAGATCCTCTTCTGTTCAATTCAGCTGCTGCACTCTCCTCCTTCTTCACACATGAATCACCTTCAACAACAACAACCACAACAAAATCCAACAACAACAACAACCACTTCTCTTCTTTGTACCGTGTATATATAGCTTCTATGCATCTTGTGCATGCAATATTCGCCATTCCTCTGCATTCTCATACCGCACCAATCTCCTCCACCTCTCAAGTGCTCTGCCTGATCATCATCGTGACTCTTCAGCTTCTCTGGTGGTTCGCCCCATGTGTCTATAATCACTAGGTGTTATGCCAAGATTCCTTTTTCTCTCTTTCAGTTGAGACTCTTCGTCGTCTCCGTTACAGTCGAGCTCACCCTCTTTGTTTCAGCTACAGGCTTCAATGCTCATCCATCTATCAATCCCTTCTAAGAATAGTCTTCCTTCATTGGACGAGGCTTGGAGACTCTTCATCTCCTCTGGCGATTACACAGAGGTCTCTTCGAATTCTCTGGCAGATTCCATCAATGGTTTCTGGCAGTTTCACTATGTCGTGCATCAGTAACCCTCCGATCTCCTTCAGTTTGATTCATATCCAGAACAACCACACACACACAGTCTGTCTTATTTTCTTTTATACACACCTCCACGATGGTTCCACTTCGCATTTCCTTAGGAAAAAGTAAGACAACTGTCCCAGATAACTGAAACACCAACTGATTCGCAATCAAGAATCCATTTCACTAATAGATTCGTAACTGAGAGGTTAACTGTGAGAAAGAACAGTAACCTTCCGATCATATTCCAATTTATCTTCGCCGTTGGATGAACTTTATTGACATTGCCTTTAAATCGGGTTTCAGCATTTCGACAATCCTGTGCTGAGTGTCTCCACACTTCATTTTGCGATCTCCGATGTTCCGATACAGAACTTTTCTGCACTAGCTCCTTCCCCAATATGACTAGGGTCATAACCAAGCGCCTATGCAAAAAGCGCTTTTCGCGAATTCGCGTTTCGTGAATCTGGAGATGAGGCATCTCGACTTTCCAAGTCGCGATCTCTGAAACCCCGAAATGCACCTTATCTAGACTGACTCCTTCCCTTCTCGTGACCGTGGGCTGTGACCACAACCTTATGCATAAGGCGCTTTCTCGATTTCACATATCGCGATTTCAACATTCCTATGGTGAATGTTCTTGTCACTTCCAAATCCCGATCCACGAAACTTCGTAAAGAAGTCGTATCAATGGTCCAGATCACATCTTGATCTGACAGATGCAATTGAATCGCGATTTGACATATTGCGATATCGGGATTCCTGATGTTAATAATCTTTGACATGTCCAATACTCGATCTGCGAAACACCTGAATTGACTGGGATCAACGGTCCAGATTCAATTTTGATCTGACGACTCAGATTGAATCGCGATTCCTATTGCATTGTTTCTTTGACATCTCCAACACGCGATCCTCGAAACTTCGTCATGGACTGGAATCAATGGTCCAGATTCAACCTTGATCTGATGGCTCAGGTTAAGTCGCGATTTCACATATCACAATTTCACAATTCTTGAAGTAAATGTTCTTGATGCCTCCAACTCTCGATCCGTGAAACTCTGAAAGGGAGTCGGATCAATGGTCCACATAACCCCCTGAGATGGACGGTTGTCGGGATTTCGATGTTTTGTGAGCCCTCTACTCCTTGCACTTTAAAGATCATGTAGGTTCTCCTCGATCCAACGGTGGTCAGACCCTATGCTCAGATCTAACGCGTGAGATATATCCTCCTCTTCAACGCTCTCTTCTTGTCTATATTCAGATCTGACGACCGTCGTTCTGTCGGGAATTTTGGATGGGATCCAACGATCATAAATGCTTCTCGGGCCTTCGATCATTTTATCAATGTTGCGTTGCCTTCGATCATTCGATCTTCCTGGAATTATCTTCTATTTGCCTGTTGATCATCACTGCTGTACTCAAGCCATCATCACTGCTGTACTTGCCATCAATGACAAGCATATGCTGCCTGTTAAACATTTTCCAACACATTCTCTCTAGGTGAGATTTTTGCTAGGAATTGTCCCTGGTGAGCTAGGAATTAGTTGTAGGGATCAAAGAATTCATGTCTGGCCTATTGCTGGTAACCCTGGAAGGGAAGTGAGGAAACTGAGGGACTGTTGAGCAGAGAAGGGGAACACTTCTTTGGGTGTGACATGTGCGTTGGGAATGAGAGACTGTAGACTAGTTGCAACAGTGGCACCTTGGACTAAGCAATTTTGTTGAGTATCATACCTTAGCCTATTGAGTATCAAACCTTAGCCTAGCATTAGGAACCATTTTTCCCTGGTGGAGTTAAGCCCCAGCTCGCGAGTGACCTGTTGCTGAGAGTATATCATAAACAAATTCTATGGATGGGAGGAACATCTGATTTCTACATGTAGTTGGTGACTATTCATAAAATATAAGTATTCATTATGTTCTCGTTGTTAAAATAATAGGTGTGCTCATTTTACCATAAACAATATCACTATATTTTCACCCAACCATAAGCACAAAGGATACTCTCAAGCACCTTAACCTTGATAGATAGAATAATTATGGAAGCAATCACTAGAACCAATAGCCAACCAAGGTAGCATACCTCTCTCCAAAGCTAGCGTACCAAGCATAAAGTCCAACCCATAACCCAATACCATGTCACCACTGTAATAAATACAACTCTCCTCCAGTAATGCACTCCACTAGTCCTTATGTAGTTGTGAGAGTGAGTGTGTCAAATGAGCTCTAGCACCGTCTTATTTATAGTCCTCCAAGTGACCTAACTAGGCCAACTTCTACTTCTGGAGGATAATAATTTAATATAAATTATTATCTTGACCTGGCTTGTCTTATAGGGTTATTTCCTAACCTTCTAGGGTTTCTCTTGCTTTCCAGAATATTCAGTTTTGTCAAAGGTTACATGTAGAGGTTAATACCTCCCACAACTACCGTAACATCAACACTCCCTCCTAGCTAGGGAGGTAATACATGCGATGGTATTGAGCACAAATAGACCATTCAACTATAGCATCACCATAGAAACACATGCTATCTCATGATCACACAGATCATCACGGGAATCAACATCTCTATCTAATACTAGTGATAGTTTCCATGGAAAACAAAGTTCCATGCAATAGAACACAACTGTTCTATCCAAGTAGTATACAAATACTGTCCAGTGGTATACAACCTCTCCTAGTAGCACATGGATACTAACCACTTACATACAATCACTACCAATGGATCACATCCACCACAGTAGCATGCAACTACTATCCAAAGACAAACATTCTCCACAACAATCAAATCATATCATCTGATATCATCCTGCATCAATAATGTCATCAACTGCATCACCTCCAAGCCGTACTAGAATGATGCGAATGTATCATATCTAAGTTGTACTGGCATGATTTAGAGTATCATTTACATCATATCTAATCCGTACTAGCATGAACATAACTAGCATGATGCCAATGCCTCATATATAAGTTGTATGTCCACCTCTAAGATGCGATGTAGATCAGTGCCTCACTGTGTCACCTCTAAGTTGTATGATAATCTCTAAGTCGTACTAGCATCACATATATAGCATGATGCCAATGCACCATCTATAATCTCTATGCCACATCTAGGCTATACTCGCATGATCATATCTAACATGACATGATCCCTCCTGCATCATCTCTAAGCTGTATGATCATATCTAACCTATACTAGCATGACATATCTAACATGATGCCAATGCATCATATCTAAGTTGTATGCCACCTCTAAGTTGTACTCGCATGATCATATCTAGCATGATGCGTCTCACAAGCTGTTATAGAGTTATTAACCCCCTAACCCTTGGGACATCATCCCCTTGAGGTCATACACTCAAAACAACCATTTTCATCCCTTTCTCCCTTAGTTTTTGTCTCAATTTCCCTTTGGTCGCCCTTGACCTTCCTTAAGGGGGTGACTAAAGGGTTTGGTCGCTCTCCCTAGTCTTCATTAGAGCGATTGATCGCTCTGTCTATCTGTACTGGTCGCGACCATGCCTAGAAGCTCCATTTTTGGACTTGGTTGCAATTGGATGAGATCCTCCTCTAATTTCTCGGGGTCTATTCTCAAGAAGGATACTATTGGGAGCTCAAATATCTTATCCTACTTATCCTTTGGTCTCATCCCTAAAGTGCTATAGTAACTAAGCCATTTCCCATGAGAATGGGGGGAGAAAAGATTAGCAAACTTATGTTGGTGGTTTGGATTCAAGGTTGGGGAAAGAGCTTAGAGAGAGATCTGTTCATCAACAAGTTCATATGTAATCTATATTGTTGTTATAATGTTTTAATAGAAAGTGTACTAAGTGTTTCCCTCTATATGATTGGCTATTTGTTCATAAGTTCCCATTTGTATAGATCTAGTAATGTTACGAGATATGACTTATTAGTAGATCTAATATATATATGATTGCTTTGATATTTGGAAGGCCTCTTGTTTCCTTGTGTGTAGATCTGTATCATTTGGAGCAGTAACGATTGTGGAACGAAAGGCCAACCAGGAGTGTGTAGGGACAACCGTCAGAAATAAGGTGCGATCCTTTGTCATTTTCCTTTAGTTACTTATCATATAGATCAGATCTAGGAAACTTTGTAGCTTGCACTTCTATTCCTGTCTTAGGTATAGGAAGAACCTAAGGGAGCTCTGCTCCTGCAGGGAACAAAATCCTTACAACATATTGGTGACCATACTAGGAATGATACCCCTTATATGATTCTCTTCCTTCTTTATGAGTTTTCTTTCTAAGATATTTACCTACTTAGGTGTCCTGACCTGATTCCTAACCCTTGCTTCACTCTCTTCTCAATATAGTTGAAAAAACCTCCACATTGGATCTGACAAATCCCATCCATGATCTAATATTTTTACACATATTGGATTCGGTCGCACCACCCTAGTACACACAGAGTGACAAAAGACCCTTTCTTTGCCCCTTCTATTTGTTAAGACATCGACCAATTCCTCCCTATACTTAACCAGGAGAAACCAACCCCTTTGGTTGCCCTGTGACCTACACCTGGTCGCGACCTGGTCTCTCTATCTCCCTCTTAATGGAGCTACCAACCTTCCCAATACCAGTTTTGGAGAGATATTCTCTAAAAAACTCACCCAGATCCCTTTTTCTTGGTCTCCTTCAACACTTCAGACCTGTCTCAAAGTTTGTCCCAATATTTTATCTTGCTTTCTCTTCAAAGTTTGTTTTTTCTTCCTTATTTTTGGTGTGACATATACCTATGATTTGCTAAACTTGGTTGATAAACCTTCTCAACTAATTTACCTAACCCTAGAGATCATTTGTATCCTCTTGAGAGAAGTGTCTTGATTTCCTTCCTCATTTTCTCCTCATAAGTCTTAGCATCTTTTGTTTCCAACACATTCAAAGACTTTTGAGTTAAGTAATTAAAGACTTGATTGATTACAAACTTAGTCTTTTTTATGTGTTTGTTTTCTTGTTACTTGACTCTTTTGCGCTCATCTATAGAACATCACTAATTGAAAGCAAAAGTGAATATATATATATATATATATATATATATATATATAGTTTCATTCAAAACAAAAAGAAAAAAAATATTACATTTTGAGTGCTTTAAAATACCATTGAAACAGTCTCTGAGGTCTAGGACAGTTAGTGACATAGTGTGTTGTTAAGGCACTCCGTGATGTTAAGTCACCAGTTCGAAACCTGGGTGGACAAAAAATCCATCCATGTTAAGGGTTGGTGTGGCTCAGGCTGGGTGTGATCCCTAGGTGATTTTGATGGCTTAGATTCCTCTGAGTTGCGGTTTCTCAATCCACAGGTTAGTCCTGCAGGTCATAGACAAACTAACAAAAAAAAAAAATATCATTGAAATAAGTTTTGCTTGGTTAGGAATTTCGTAAATCACTCCATGAGTTTGGTTGAAACAATTGTCCTTTTGTCTCATTTGCAAGAATATGAAGGAATCAATATACATTAGGGTGTTTTCTTTCATAAAAATTAAAAAGAAAGATACTCTTCTCCCTCTCATAAATAGGATTCATCCAAAGGAAAAATGTTCAAATTTCATCCCTTTGCATCCTTTTGGACTCAAGTCTTTTCACATCATAAGTTTCACTTCCACACAACCTTTGGACTAAAGAAAAAACTTAAAAATGAGCAAGCATTAATAAAATTAACTAGACTTTTTCTTTTCTAAGAACACCAACAATAGTCTAGGTATAGGGTATTTGGACTAATATAGGTGAGTAAACTGTCGAAGATCACAAACACAAACCATAGAATACTAAAGAGTGCTTAAAATAAAATTTCATATAGGCATAGCCGAGAACCCCCTCTCAGATAAGGGCTACACATGAGGTTACGTGCAGTTGGGAAACAAAGATTACCCCTCCGAGGCTTAACCATACATAGTGGAATGCTAATATATTAGGGATTCTTCTTGAGAATCAGTTTTTTCCATCTGGTCTTGAAACTTCATGAATCCCAAATCCATTCAAGATCCTCTAAATATTTTCCGGTCCTCTTGTTCTTAGTCGTCTTGAGGAATTTCAGACTTGATAGCCTGCCCATACTATCGGACCCGATTGTCGACTATACCTGCCCAGAGGCTGATTGCGAGTTGGTAACCTTATTTTCCATAATATTTAGGGCTCTTACACAAGGTGGTGATGAAGGGGAGTCTTTGCTGTACTTAGATCAAACATTGGTCAAACTCACTCGGGCACCTTGGAGGGAAACCCACAGATAGACCGTCGGGAAGCTTGCACCAAGGTGTAAGTCTGTTAAGCAGGCCACAAACGTAACTAATCCACCCAATTATCCCCGCCCCTTCTCACATGTTCCCATAATGTTGGATTTCATCATCAACTAGTGAGCTTATGGCAAAAAGATTTGGTTTGTTTGTTTGTTTTATAGATTTTTTAGCGCGTGTTTCTTATTTTATTTAGTTGGCTTTAGGACTGTCATTATCATATCTCAATACTGGTTGATCAAAAATTTTATATCTCTCGGAGGATGATAGGTTTTCCTCCACTACATTATGAAATTTTACCTCCCAACTTACCCGAAGATCACTTTCGAGAGGAATTTCATGAGGAAAACCACTCCGAAGCCAGAAGTGTTGTTACCCCTTTGCTTGAACATCCGAAAGGAGATAAATTTTGAGAGGGATTCATACTCCCTGTAAATCCACCCTTGACTGACCCTTAAACGAGAGGATTACCTCCCCAAGGAAGTAAACTAATGGGTTATCATCAACAAACATCCATGAGACGACCTTTCACTAGGGGACAACCCTTGTACCCAGGACAAATGTCTGACCAACATCTTGCTAGGGGGAAACCCTTGACTTTCAGATCCTTTTTAACAGGGGAATTTTTTACTATTGGGAGCCAACCTTTATTTAACTTGGGGAAACCCCCAACCTCATGGCCATATTCGCTTTGGGGGCACCAATCACTTGGGGGGATACCCCCATCTATCGAACAACACCCATCATGGGGCCAAACTATTCCCTCTACGAATAGCCTACTATATGGCCACTCACACCTAGGAATAACCAATACAACATGGAACCAACCTCCATAACCTGCCAATCCTACAATTCCTACTCAACCAAAAGAACCCCCTAGAGGACCACCCTATGGTGGAGGCCCTCCCGATGGACCCCCTGGCGGACCACCCTATGAAAGTAGACCCCCCAAAGGACCACCTTATGGAGGAGGAACCCGTGGAGGACCACCCTATGAAGGAGGCCCTCCTGAAGGAACTCCTAGGGGACCACCCTATGGAAGAGGCCCTTCTGGAGGACCACCCTATGAAAGCGGACCTCCTAGGGGACCACCCTATGGAGGATTAACCCCCAAAGGACCACCTTATGGTGGAGGAACCCCTAGAGGACCACCTTACGGAGGAGGACTTCCAGAACAACACCCATATGGAGGAGGACCACATAACCCACCTCCATAGGTCAACAAACAACTCCCGTTTTTGAAAACCTTATATTTTCCTGATCTTTCAAGGTTAACTAATGATCCCATATGACATTCCCCTTTCTATCCCCCCATTCTTGCCAAACTCCCTTCCGATATTCCCAAGTTTAATGGAAATCCTGGAGAAGAACCAAACAATCACGTGATGGATTTCCACCTATGGTGTTCTTCGAACTCCTTGATTGACGATTCCATCCAATTACGACTTTTCCAGCGAACTCTTACATGATCCACAACCAATAGTATATAGAACTATTGTAGAACTCCTTTGACGACTTTAATTCCCTTGCTATGGAATTTTTGACACACCTCCAATTACCGATTAGATATGAAACCGATACTAAGATTTTAACCTCATTACACTGAAGCTAAGATTTTAATCGATCACATTCATGTGTGGAGATGCCGTCGACGACTAATTAAAGCCACAATCCTGGACCAACTATTAGATGATTGGTTTATCAAGTCTCTTTTGTCAACTATCGCTCGAGATGTCGCCATGGGAGGTGTCGTTACCAAGGAATAAGCCATCTCTCATGCCAAATACCCAGATTTAGTATATTCTCAGTTTGACACGTTATACGACTTGTTTCCCCATGCTCCTTGGCCATCAAACGATCCAACCAAACCTACACCTGGACCCCATGTCGATGGTATGATTGGTCCTGTTTCTACTGATTCATCTGATCAGAGGACTAGGAAAATCAACCAATCAAATAAATCTACCAATCCTAGCTCATATGTCCACACAAGAACTCCAACGAAGCCCCCTGCCCAAACCTTCGAGGTTAATTCGGTGCAGTCAACCACACCAAAAAAATCGTAGGCATCCAGAAGAAAAAAAGAAGGGTAACAATAATAAGAAAAAGAAAAAATCTTCTGAGCAGTTGGGCCCCAAGAAACATGAAAACAACACCAAGGGTAAGCCTAAACGAAAGGCCGAATATCCCTACATGATTTGTAAAGAGGATCATTTCACCAAATATTGTCCTTGTCTCATCGGAATCCATCAATATCTCGAATGAGGCCCATCCTCTTCTACACCTGCAGTATTAAAAAATCCTTTCCCCCCCGTAACAACAATAATTGGTTGGGAAAACACAACCACCCCCAAATGGGGGCAACCCCGAGTCCTCAACTGCCAATATCTTGATGGTTAAATCCACTACATTAGCCACTAGAGCTAAGAATTATGACTCTCAGGATGGGAATCCTTCATCAAAATATTCTCCAACTCCAACCCCACCCAATGGCCCTTTAACTCTCGAGAAACCAAGTATAGAACCCACTTTCGTCCCCCAAAAGGGGTACTTTGTTGAACACCACATAACCCTAATGCTCAAGCAACCCAACACTATAGTATAGTGGAGGATCTCACTCAAGCCCCATGTGCCATGTTCGCCCTCAAAGTATTGCAGAGTTGTTTGACCCAACGAAAAGATTTTTTAACAACCATTGGGGGAATTGATCCGTCTGAGTCAAACATTATCTCTTTTAACGTTGACCAAAGTGAACCTTGCGTTTCACACCAACTTGCATTACAAATCATCGTTCGTTCACTTAACAATTTTTTTTTTTGAACTGTGATCGATGAAGGCGTTGTTGGCCCTTGACCAAGTTTTGAAGATCCTTGGTCATGTTTGACCTATTTTGGGACTTCGATATGATGGTCAAAGGTGGAGCACAAATTGAAGCGGAGATCATGGGATCTCGACCCCTTTTTAGGGCATCTTTGGGATTAGTGTTTATGTAATGGGTATGAGGATGTCGGCCCATGGGTTTACCCATGCTTAGGCCCATTTTGTAATGTATAAATATAAAGCTAGGCGATGTAAGTAACAAAGTATGGGTGTGATGCTAGGTGCTAAGTATTGTGCTAAGTGCAAGTAATTGTAAGTGGCTCTGTGCATAGTGTATGTTGAGACTTGCAGAGTTAAGTGCAGGTCATCTGTGGTGCTTTGTGTACAGATTGTGAGAAACTTTGTGCTGTAGCCTAAATCGGGGAAGGAGGATCTGGAGAGGTGCGCAGATCTCATGTCCTATGCGGAGTGGGGTTTTTGGGCTCTGTGCATGTAAGAATCTTGACATAAGATAATAAATAAGAGAAGAGTTGGTGGACGTAGCCTCACACTGGGGTGAACCACGTATATCCTGTGTTATGGTTGCTTTGTGCATTATGGTTATATGTTATTGATATGATTTATTCTTAATGTCGATATCTTTATGTATGATGCATCCGGTATGATAGATTAGTGCTTGGTAATGTGAATGAATGTTATATATAATCTATCTCTCCATGCTAAGTTCTTAGATGTGTTAGATCTTGTTGAATATTGCGCTGCTATGTAATTAGGGTTTATATTTGCGATGTGAATAAGGGTGAATGATAACTTCTAAGTGCTTGTTAGAGTGGTGTAATCACAGATCTGTGTCCCAACTAAGGTTGCATACACTTGAGTCCTATAACCACCGCTGCCTCTACCTCAGGTGAGACTTCATCTCCTTCGGAGGTGTTGCCGAAAGGGTTGGTAGTTAGGGTTTTGTTGGTGCGTTGTTGAAGCATTGAACCCTAGGTTTTCCCCTGTGCCAAAAAATGGTTCCATTGTCGGGACTTGAAACTATGATTGTTGGGAACTGAAGAAAAGAAAGCTCTGTGTGTAGATATGCCACTTTAGTGTGCAATATTCTACTTAACTTGTGAAGCTCTGTGCTAAGAAAAGAAGTATGATCTGAAGAAAAGAGGTAATATCTTGAAGCTTTGTGCTCGGAGAAAAGTAAGATAAGTGAAATTTTTTGTTTCGAAAGAATGAATCTAGGTATGTTTGATAAATTTTGTCCTAGTTTGAAAACTAGGGTACAAATAGAAGCAAGAAGATCTCATAGAAATAATGGAAGGTATGTTATCCCTATGCATAAAAAGAATGTTTGGACTAACAAATGGATGCATGCTCCTAGAAATATTTTTTTGTAGGTTAGTTATTGTGATCCCAGTGCGCAGTACATGAAAGGTTGGGGATCGTTTAAAAGAAAGAGAGGATTAACTCTTTGCTATAGTTGCATAAGACCGAGACATTTTGCTATGGAATTCCCTGGCAGAGGTCCTAGTTGTTTTTGTTGTAAAGCTATGGACCATGAAGTTTGGATTTCCCTAGAATGATTGCAAAATTTGAAAAGATGAATATGAGACAAGAAAACTATGAGACAAGCCCAAAAACTAAGGATATGATAGAAACCTAGAAAGAATCAGAGACTGTATTACTATAGATGAAAGAAACCCTGAACGATCACATATATATCAACTTATCAGAGGTCTTAAAAGAGAAATAGTACATAGAAACAAAAATAGGAGACTTCGACATAGACTATGCCATGAATGAGGAAACACAGGTGAATATCATGACAGAAAGAACTTGGGAAATTTTGGGAAAGCCTGTTATGGTTCCTTCATTAGCAGGAATAGGATTATTTAGAGGAAATCTGATAACCCTATGTGGAAGACTTACCTAGACATCTATGAGTGCTCATGGAACTTCGACAGAAGAAGAATTTCATATTGTTAAATTTGTTGAGAACAACGCCCCATTTGCTATCTTGCTAGGAAAAACCTAGATTGAGAAAGATCAGGTACAAAGGAAACAAGAAGAGGAGGATCTAGAACATAAAAAGCAAGAACTAAGAGATTTCATGGATAGGAGAATAGCGCACTTACTGGAAGAACAAGAGAACTAGTCGAAGCTACTAAGGACCAAATATATGGACGTCGAAGTTGAAAAGACATAGGAAGATTTGAGACACCTGTCTGTACAAGTGTTAAGGTCCTAACCCGCACATAGGTAGATCAATGTATTTAGATGTAATAAAGGTCAATATTAATAAGGCCTTTCAATAAAATAGAATAAGGTGGATGTAAGAAGACCTAATAGAAGC
>SNQJ01S0252142.1:0-12765 GCA_010110895.2 Picea sitchensis | reverse complement strand
CCTTTGGATCTAGGGTTGGGAAGGTGAAAAGACACTTTGGGGGGGAAAATGTCATTTTCAGATTATAAAAGAATGCATTGGGTAGTGTGCAAGACATGTTGAGAGGACATCGGGAGGAGAGTTAGAGAGATTTTCTGAGCATGCTTGAGAGAGGAAAGTGAGCAACAAAGAGGGCACGAATCTCGAGAAAAAATTTCTATGAGTTTTGGGTCGAAATTTTTTTTCTGTTGTGGGAGGCCGTACTGTACGGATCTGTACAGTCTGTACGATTATGTACAGTCCATACGGATTTGGCATGGAAATCGAGGCAGCTTCGGGCACGGATTTTGAGGCGGATTTCAATGTTTTGTTCATTGTTTTTGGGCCGTACGGGACAGTCCGTGCAGCTTACTGTGGGCACAAAAAACGAGGTACGAAGGTGGTCGTATAGCAATACAGTTTTGGCACGGAAGACGAGGTAGATTTCTGTGGAACAGATTTGGTGCTATGAGGTATTTTCCTTGGCTAGAAATGTGGTTTTGCTGTTGTTTTGTACTTTCCTAAAGCATAATAATAAGATCTCTCTCTCTCGTTGGGTTTCCCCACATTGGGGTTTTCCCTGGCATTGCCTAAATTTTTGAGTGTTATTGGGTTACTGTCCACTATGTTTTTCCACTGCATATTTTGCTTAGCAACGTGTATTTCTGCTTACGGAAATTTCTGAATGTGGGTTTTTACATTTATGAAATTTATGAAGACAGCTATCTCTAGGTTGCTAAGTGTTTGACAGAATTTTAGTTTGTTGATTTTAGTCATTAAAAATCTACATCTTCACTGGGCAGGGCCGACTTGTCTTCTTAGTGGTTAAAACCACTTTAATTAGGCCTGGGGGGCGACTTCTTAATTTGCATAATACAATTAGGGTTTGACCAATCTTCAAAAGGGGATTTGGTTAATTACAATGCCCGACGTGATCAATCCACAAAAGGGGATTGATCTAATGAATAATGACTCAATAAATAAATAGAATACTCTTTGCAGTTACAATATTTCAACAACCTAAAAGGTGTGGGATTATATGATCCTTTACCCCATCAAGGATTATGCTCATTGCATTCGCTTCACCCTTCTTCCAAGCTCCCAATAAAGCTACATCCATAGAAGTTGTTGCCTTATCATCAACATGTTCAAGGACATCATTGATATCCAATATTTTGGTAACCCTCTCTTTCCAGGTGGGGAAGTTCTAAGCATCTTGGAGTTTATCCTCAACTCTCAAAGTCACGGTCATTTCTAAAAGTGTCTTTGTCCAAACCCTACGCTGTCTCACAAACTGATTTTGTGCTTAGATCTGAAATCGATCTCCTTAACCCAATACTTTGATGTTGTTACTTCAACAAGACAGCTCTAATACCATGTGAATACACTAAAACCCAGCAAGATGAACCAGAAATCTTCACAATATATCACTCAGAAATTTACTTAGCACATCAAAATAATTTTCTGAAATTGTCTTTCTTAGGTTACAGCTAGGTTTCTTCACAAAAACTAAACAATGGCACAGCAAAAATAAATTATAGGAACAACTTAGAAGATAACAACAATCACATCACATGAGAACACCAATATTTTTGGGTTAAATAACCCCTGGAAAAACCCAATGTGGGTAAACCAGTTCTTCACTTTGAGGATTTTATTATGCAGCAACATATATGGAAAAATCTTACAGCTCAGATCGATTTACATCAAAGGCTAAGGAAACCCCAGCGATTTTCCTTCCCTGCACCTGTATGGCCCTCTCCAAGCCAAATCAAACCATCAAACCAACCTCTACGCAAATCATATGGCGGCCTACGTCACCCTGTACGGCTCTCTTCAGATTTGAAGATTCGGCCTCTGCAAATGTTGGGGAAGCTAGTCGATCCACCTGCAAATTCTTTCCTTTGTCCCCGCGACAATATCTCTCTAGCAAACCCTCAAGCAATTCGCTCCTCTTCCTACAAATCGCCCTTTCTCGAGTGAATCATGTGCCCAACCACCAAGTCGACTTCCTTTTGTCTCAATGATCAAGCAAAAACCCTATCTCCAAAGAGATCAAGGGTTGAGATCAACTCTCACTCTCTCAATGAGATGGATGGCCAAGATTAAAAGACCATCACTTAAATTATTTCACTTTTAACTTTAGAAAAGGTGCTCATTAAGTCAACATTAAAATATAACACATTTAATGTACATTTTCTAAGACTTAGGAAAAAGATTTAACCCATCAATTTGGCTTTCATTGTCCTCCTCCATGCTAGGATGCTACCACATGGAAGAAGACCTTCTAAGTTACACTTCTCAACAGCTATGACTTGATTGGAGAATTATCTCTTGAGCATCGTTGCTCATTTGGTTTGTGTTCACACTTGATTTGGGTTATTATGATGTGGACTTTGGATCTAGATGGAGCTCTCACCTACTTTGGCACACGTGTTGAGGCATCATTTCATATATTACATTATTTTATTGCTAGAGATGGGGATGTCCCCTTCTTCCATGGTGTTAGTTAGTCTCTTGCACTTGAAATGAAGTTATTGTTAGATGGTTGACTCCTCATACTTGGGATATAATTGTTTGCACGCATCTTAAGGAGCAGTTACACCTTGGAAACCACATTCATGCTTATTTGGAGGGACATGCCACCTTGAGGAACCACATGTGCCATATGGAGTTTGTTATTTGCACATTATTTCATCATTTTTTAGTGGAGCAACTCATCTTGGAGAGCTTTGAGGAGGACATTGGAGCACTTGACTTGGTCATCTACCTATCTTGAGGAGGCGTCCTAGCCTTATGGATGCACTTTTGCTAGAGATTGAGACATGTGGCATGGCCACCATTATCCATTGATATTTTATGCATTGTTTGACTTGTCCACTCTAATTAGTTAAGTGGATATTAGTCGTTTATGTTTTCCTAGAAGATCTAGGGTTTTAGGCACGGATATTATTATTCTATTATTGAGGAGGTTTGAGCCTAGAAACTGTATAAGCAAGACTCCTCCACTTGTAATGGTTGTGGGTGGAATGAAGAAGATTGCATCCCTTAGGTTTTGTCTATTGTTATTGATCATTTGAAAGCTATTTGATTCATGGAGTATTTGTCTATGTTGGCTGTTCATCTAAACCATATTTGCTGATTTACATCGCTGGAAAAACACATACATTCTGCTGCAATAAGGGATCCAAGCACATGGCAGTCTTGTCCCTTGGATAAAGTGTTGGATGAGGTTCTATCTTTCCGTATCTTTGATATTTTTATTGTCTAGTTGAGCTATCTATGTTGTGCCATTTCAAATGAGAGGTTGCATGTATGTTCAGTTGGTAATAAATCCCCTTTTATTGATTTTCATGTGCATTCAAGGTCACCTTTGCAAGGCACCTTCATCTTTAAATTTCCAGCTTTATAAATCTTCTCTACATTCTGTTTTTTTGTATGTTTGTAACAGAATTAAATAGAGCCATCTTTCATCCATTTGCAACCCTAGTCTTTACTTCATGAACCCATTAGCCCTTGAGGATTTTGGCACTAGTCTTACCCCATCAACCACCATAAAATCAATCTAATAAACCTAAATAAAATTTGGTTTCATCAAGGTTCCTTCTCAATTTACCTTGAGCTTTAGTTACTATTTGTAATACCCCAGCTGTGATTCCCAGATTTGTAAATGTATATGTACATGTGATATATAGGCTGGTGAGCCAATATGATTTTGGGCCGGAGAGCTTGTATGTGATTTTGGGTTGGAGTGTCTGTATGATGAAGGCCGGAGAGCTTGTATGTTGAAAGGCCGAAGAGCCTAGCAATGTAATTGTACTTGTGCTTTGATAAATATTAATAAAAACACATCACCAGCTGCAAACCAAAACAGACGAAGAGTATGGGGGGCTAGGACTCCACGAGAGGAAAAGGTGAGGGGTCTAGGAGGCCTAGAAAGGGGCTAAGCCAAAAATACATTAAAATATCCCCTAGCCAAAGTCATGTCAACATTATATCCTAAGTCCAAAAGCAAGGGGAACAAGATCCCAAGTGGAAGTGGCTCTTGAGTGACACATGGCAAGTTAAGGCCATGCATAAGTAAACCTTGTCTTCTATGGAAATTGTAACAATTCTACACCATTCTACCTGATTATAGTTGGGTGTGAGCTAGGGAGGAAACCACTACAGCCCTGCTATCTTACAAAGTCTAGCAATTCTACAAAGTAATTATATTTGGGATTATTGTTCTACCAATTCTCATTGAGTTGCCTTAGGAAGGCAGACCACAGTTGAGAATTGTATGGGTGAATTATTCATGTTGTGAGGCCTGGAGGGTGTTGCCAGGGGAGACTCAGAGTAGACCACATCCGAATTCCACAGAGCCACAACTCAAAGACTTTATATGAGCTGTGTTAAAGCCTCTATAAGGGAAGTGGGACAACCTAAGCGACTTGAGGGCAAGAGAGGGGTCCCACTTCTTGGTTTGTGCAGGTTGAGGGGGAATGAGAGTTTGTTAGTATTGGAATTGCTATGGGAGTTTGGTACCTTGGTCTAGTTTGATACCAGTACTAACTATCAAACCATAGTTGGCCTTTAGGAGACCTTTGCCTGGTGGAGTCATAGCCTAGCTCAGGGGTGACCTGTTGTTGAAGAGCTGGGAGGCGACAAGTCTAAGGCTAGGTGAAAATAGGGAGTCTGACCAGTTCCAGTGACTTTACAAAAAGAATCATTTTCGGTTATGTTTTCTCTGTCCTTCCATTGTTGTGCCTCCTCATTTTGGCCCTGTTGTTATGGATTTATGTGTTTATGCATAATCACTTGTTTTTTTTGACAAAACATGTTGCATTAATCGGCTTTCTGGCAAGCCAGAGTCAGAAAGTTACAAATCTGAAGGTTGGTGACCTCTAACAGTGTTGCCAACCTTCTTGTAAATGTCGTTGGAAACCCATCCCATCTGCTTCTTGAACTAAATCGAGAAAATGACAGTAATTACAGAAACATGAGTAAATTCTCACAAATTGTGAGGATAGTAGAAGACAGAAGCAAAGAATTAAGTCGAGGGGGATGAAAATTTCCCTTGAATGTAGGGGTCCAGCTTTTTCTGAGATCCTTAAGAAATGTTGGAGGCCGCCTCGTTTTCTCTACGCGCTTTGTTGGTCCTTCGCCCTCGAGGTAGGGGGTGGAGACGGAACTGATTTGTCTTCAGGTTCAGAAGTTCCCCTGGAGCAGGAGACCATTAAACAATAGACCTGAAGGCACGAAAACTGGAACACAAGCCGAGTTTCTTTGTTGCCATTGTTCTGGGGGGTGGAAGCCGGAGGCTTTCGTCTACCAGGGGATCTCCTCAACAATTGTTGTTGGCTTCTGGATCTAGGGCTTCATCTTCCTTCAACGCATCAAAGCTGTTTTATTTTCTAGAGTTGCCTCTGCCGTATGAGTGGCCTTCGTAGCCTGGGGTAGTGGATCCTTTTCGCCTTGGCTGCCTTCGTCAGTTAGTTGCAGCTGAAATCATCTTCTTTGACTGGTCCCGGTTCCTCAGAGGCTTTGGGGCAGCATCTTGCGAAGTGACCGTAATCATTGCACCTGAGGACGCCGGGAATCTGCCGTAGTCCCAGCTCTAGGATGACACCATTCCCCAGGGAGGAAGCTTAATGGCTTCCGGAAGTCATTTCTCAAGGTTAACCTCAACACAAATACAAGTGCAGGTATATTGATCCCCTTTCGGCTCCGCCCTGTCCAGGAAACGCTCGAGCTTGTTTCCAATGTCCTCGAGAGATCTTATCCCTCAGAGATGCAAGGGAAGATGATGAGGCAGACTAACCCAAACAGGGGTTGTTGTGATCTCAGCTCCAGGGTTGAAATCCAGAGTCCAAGGGGCTAAGAACAAACCTCTCGCCCCCACTCAAAACCAAGGTTAGATCTGAAACTAGATCACGGTCCACTTTCTTCGTGAAGCTGAAGACAAAAAACCCTGCCTACTGCGCACAGAGAAACATTTCCTTGTATCAGCATCTTCCAACGACCATCCATCGCCTCCATTTTGGGGGCTGGAGCCCAGCCCCATGCTTTCGATGGGGGCCCTTTTCTGCTAGAGGAGGGCAGGAATTGCCCAAGGGTCCTCCTGGAGATAGCTCAGAGAGGGGATCTCTCCATCTTCTTAACAAACTTAGACTGAGAGAAGGCTTGGATTTGCTCCATCTTCTTAACAAACTTAGACGAGAGAGAAGGCTTGGATTTGGGTCCTGCCGAGCGGACTAACGTTTTGAAAGCTTCCAAAGGATCTTCTTCCAACTCGGCAATCGGATCTGGAGCCATCGTAACAGGGCGGCGACCACCAGCAAGCAAGAGGGCAAGTCGCAGAGGCCACCGCTCCAAAACGCATGCCAATCTGAGGAAACGCAGGCGAGAGGGACGCTCTGATACGCCGATCCGCGACCCTGTATTCAAAGGGGAACCCTGGTCGGCTGCTACACGAAGACGCGTACCTGCAATCAAACACCAGAGCGGAGGCGGATAGGGTTTTGGCCCTAGCCGCGATGACCTTCCGTCTCGCTTCATCGCATCTTATCTATGCATAATCACTTGTTATATGCATGTTATATGTGTAATTGTGAGTGCATGGCATGGTATTAGGAATGTGCATTTCATAATAAAGCATAAGTTACGGTATTAGAGCTAGATTGGGGGTCTGATTTTGTTACATTTTGGTATCTGAGCAGTTTATGTGTAAATGTCAGCTTGTGGTATGGCTGGAGAGCAAATTATTGATGGTATCAAAGTAAAATTATGAACCAGGTTTAAAGAAATGTGAAAGTACAGTATATACAGAGTCAGAATTGTAGTAATGTGGCCTAGAGGTGGGGTCTAGGTTGCGTTACATTATTTCCTTAGTAATCCTAATCTTAGGGATACCCCTCTTGTATTGGAGGAGATTCAGTCTAAAACGAGAGGAGATTTATGTGGTGACATTGGCACCTTCTTGAAGTTCCCTTTTAGCTTGCACCAATCTTAGGACTTTGGATATTAAGTAAGATGAATCGGTAACACCTTCCACAATCTTCAACAATTTTTGCTTCATGAGATCATTTTCAATGCAAAATTTTCAAATGAAGTAATTCTTACTATCCAACTTGATGTCAGGTATAGGAATGTTCAAAGAATTCAAAACCATTCTTCCCCCCACTTGAATCGATCTTCCCACAACAACAAAGAACTTCACAATTTGCAAGTCTCTGCAACTGTAAGTATCAATAAATTTCCAAAATCTTTGCAACGAAGCTCTGCTACAATGTTGTCTTCAAGTATCCAGGACCTAAACAACTTGCTCAACTACCATGTTGGAAACAACTAGATGAGTATCAAAAATTATCAGAGACAATTTTCCAAAGTCAAACATGGCTGTGATGCCACATAGGAATTTTTACTACAACATTTGAATCTACCATGACTTTTGTTAGCACTAAAAGTTACACTTTCACTGCTAAAGTGCAAGCTCAATACCCATCAATAGGTTTATAAGGTAAGTTTTAAAATATGGTGTCAAATGGATAAAACTCAACCCAACAATGTTAAACCACAGGAAATTCTAGATAAAATGCATCAGCAAAAGAGGTCTTATCTAACTTAGATCAGGGTTTTAAGGATTAATGTGGATAGAAGGAAGACTTTAGTGAGAAAAGTGAAGTAAGTCTACCACTAGCATCAGGCTTTACCAGTAGACAAAGGAGGAAAATATTTAGATACAATAACTTCTTAAATCAAAGCTAAAACTCTGAGAAAAGTTATAACAGCATCACAATCAAACCTTAGCTATAAAACATCATTTGAATCATTCAATGACAGTAAATTTCAGAGTCAGAGAGAAACAAGATGGCAAGAAAGAAACTGACTTCCATTAGACAAAAAGTCATCCAGTCTGATACATAAAACCAGAGTAAGCTCTGTTACATCAATATCACTAAAAAGAGTCTTACATCAACCATTCAAACCTCTACAATGAGTTCTAATGCCCCTCTTATAGCCTAGGCTATGAATGACAGTTGTACAATTCGAGCCCCATCGACTAGCATAGGATTCTCCCATCAGAAACTGAAGTAATTACAACTGTACAAATGAAAATAACAAACTACTACAAATAAGGCTAATGCTGGCAACTATCCTAACATCCTTAATATTGCATGATGTTGTGTCCTTTGAGTGCATTCCTCTTCTTGTCAGGAGTCTTTCCAGCTTTAACTAACTTTCAAGTAGCTATCCCACACTCCCTTAGCCATCTGGCAATCGTTGATCCTCTTGAAACCTTCAAAATAGGAGTTCGCAGCATATCCTGTAGCGCCAACTATATCAACCAGTTCAGAGCGAAGTTTGCAACGCCTAGCTGCATAAAACAGTTCGCAGCGCTAGGCGCTACGAGCTTTCCTGTAACTTCTTAAAGTATTTAGAAGGCCTCCAAAACATCAAAAAACTGTCTTCAGAGTTAGGGATGCCTATAGAAATTTCATAATTTGGTGTATGGGTGAAAAACTCAGTCATAGGCATCATACTTCCTCAAAATCTTAAAAAATGCAAGGAACAAGCATTATCCAAAACTGAAACTTTTTAAGACACTTCACTTTTACTTCCTGAGTCTGGAACTCCTTCTGGTAGCAGCTTGGGCTAACACATTCAAATTCCTTTTGGCTAATTCTTCCTTAAAAGGTTGCAGCTCCAGTTTAAGATTTATGATCTAAGCTTGCAAATCTTTGTTTTGTCTATATAAATTCTTAAGTTGCCTATGGAGGGGCAGAAACCTTTTTGCTACAAACCTGGCCTTATCAATAGTTTCCAGATACATATCCATAAGGTCATTCAATTTTTTCCTTTCAACCAACCCTTCTCCTTTCAAATTAGCAATTTCATTTCTAGCCTCTTTAAGCTATCTGTTCAGCCTTTTGAAGGTAGGGTTTTATGGAGGAGTGGTTATGTCTATAACCTCAATGTGCTTTTCAACGGCTACAACTTTAACTTTAACTTTTCTCTGGATAGGAGCTTCCACTATGTCCTCTTTTTCAATACTTTCTTTCTTTGTTGATGACTTGGTAAAAGGTCTCCTAACTCTATCTTCAACTGCAACAGATGGTGAAGGGAAAAATAACCTCCTTCCTTTTGGGCGTGTGGCTTTAGTTGATGAAGTTTTTGCTGACTCTGGAGCTAGTTTGGATGAAACCTCCCTTTGTGGAGAGTAATGAGAGCCCCCTTCTCCTTCCTGTTCCTTAGTTGCTTCATCATTTTTGACAATGCCTTTGTTCTTCCTCTTCTTGTCGGTCTCTATGTGTACAATACTATCAACTTGAAGAGGGCTTTGTACCTTGGATTGTGGAGTAGGAGCAACATTCAATTGAAAGTGTGCAGAGGCAATGAATTGCTCCCAGTCAATGTTTTTCTTCTTTAACTCCTCCATCACAAGCATTTTGATTAGCCCTGAGTGAAAAACACTTGTGTCAAATGCCTTGGATTTAGCCTGGACTTTGTCAGCCATTTTTCCAATGCTTCTAAACAAATAGAAAGGAAGATTCATGAGATCTTTGCCTGTGAAGTGCAGCAGAAGTCTTATGTGGTACTGATAAATCATGTTGAATCTGCCCTCACAGGTGAAATATATTTGGATTACTCTTAGCATCTTATCAAAACCTTCAATCATGTGGCTCATGGGCACTCCTTTTGATATATTATCTCCCCGACATTTTGGTTTAAGGAATTCTTTGGAGAAGGCTGCATTTAGGTTCATGGCCTTAAACAACCTTTCACCAATATTTGGTATTTCAGTAGCTGCTGCTATGGTCACTTCAGATACCTCAAGTTCAAGTGTCCCAACTTTAGTTTTGGTTCCATCAAAATTCAAAGCAAATTCTCTAGCCACCTCAGGGTGCCCCCTCTGCATCTTCTGGCAGAAATTAAAACATCCCACTCTTTGGAAGACTTCCTTGATCAGGGGTTCAGCAACAAATAACTACATGTCATAGGGCTCAGTCCTCACAATGCCCCCTCCCTTGTGAGCCTTCTTCTGCTGTGGAGTATCCATTGATGTCATATGAAGAAAATTTAACGACCAATTTGAATGATGCAAGAGGCAAAACAGGAAAAACAAGGGACTTAGGGTTTTGATGGATACTCTTTATCAAAGGCTGATTTTGTCTAAGGATTTAGTGTTTATAATCCTATTTGACCTCCAGGATTAAGAAAAGATAGTTGATAGTCAGGGAGATGAAAGAAGACTACACAGAAAAATGAAGATACAAGGAGACAACTTGTTGTAAAAAAGGTTTTGTCCAATACCTCACTATCATCTTGCAAAACTCATCATAACTTTACCAGCAAAAAGTATTTTTAATTTCAAAATAGATAGACTTGAATTTAAAAATGGAGATCTTGATGAAAACAAGTTGGTAAAAGGTTCTGAGATAGGTGATTAACAGTGCCAAGTTACTGCACAGAGTTTGCAGCGCCAGAACAGGGGGTTCATAGCATAAGCAGAAATGGTCGAATGTAGGATAGGAAAGGTGGCCTGAAACCAAGGTTTGTTTAAGGTTTGGTAAAATGAGGCTCAGAGATCATGCAATTGGTTGAGATCGTAACAACAGGGTAAGTAGGAAAGTTGGCAGCGTGGATCACCAGTGCGCAGTGCTTAAGAGAAGAAACGATTAACAAAACCTTTCCTGTCCTTCAACTGAGGTAAAAATACTCATGGAGTACCTGGAGGCCGTGACTTTAAGACTGATATACTTGAGCCTGAACGAAATCGTTTGCAGATGGTCTAACCTCCAACTCACTTTCGCCAGCCAGTTCGCAGCAATTTCTGTAGCGCCTATCTTAAGCACCAGTGTTTGCAGCGCCGAGCTAAAAGTAATTCGAAAGCTTGGAAAAACAATTAAAAGCTTTAATGACGAAATCCCAAGCTATATTTTTAAAAATATAAGTGCTGAAAACAAGGAGATCTTGGCTGACAAGGCTAATGAGCGCAATGATGGTGATGAAAGCATAATGTACTTTGGATGCACTGCGAACTATCTGATGAGATGGTAGAGTACAAAATGAACATGATTTGACCTTCTAACGGGTAAAGGGATAGAGTGGAGGGGTCTTAGTACATCATGGAAGAGGTGACATGTCAGGGTGGTGGTGGAGGCATAAAGGATACTAAAGATGATGGCTTTTCCAACTTATCATTTAGATCAAGATATAACCCAAGGATAATAGGTCAACATCAACACTAACTTTATTTGTGCTAAAACCCAAAAATGACTATAAGGAAGAGGACAAAACTCAAAAATTTTAAACAACACTAATGACCAAAATCAAAAACCTAAAGACTTATTGACCCAATCAATTCCATGTGATAACAACTTTGATGTCAAAGTCATTTAAAAAAGAGGAGATATTGTTATATACCTCCCACATAATAAATAAGTAATAAATTATTAATTAGGGGAGACCTAGGAGTATTTATTAATATTAATGTTGACAAAAATAGGGGAGATAATGGAGAAGTCACTTAAGCATTAATGTGTATATTAGATATTGGAATACTACTTTGGAAATAGCCCATCTCGTAGTCAGACATGTAGCAAGATTTTGCTCTACTACCACTTGTTAAGTTGATTTGGACTCGAGACATAAGTAATAAAAAACATACAAAAAACACTAAATTAATGAAAAAAATATTTTTCCATTAATTTGAAAATTTACCATGTTAATATCATTCAAATTTTCAATATTAGTTCATTTCAAAGTACATAGATCATGCTATATACTGCAAAGAGCCATTAATTCTTGAATGTCAACAGGTCTATAAGTTGTATGCTTTGGAATCAGATCCATATAAAAATAAAATGAGTGCGTTTTTCTTGGCTACTCTGGCTTGAAAGTCTCATGTGTCAACACTGACTCATGTTTGACTTGTGAGTGAGTTGGACTCATAAGAGCTGACTCAGCTTGGTTTCCTCAAAGAGTAGAGTCGGACTGGAGAAACGACTCGGACTTGTAAGAAACATTCACATACATAAGAAGGTATGAAAATAATAGCAAATATAGTTTATCTAATAATATTATGCAAGATTTGATACAAGATTATATAGAAGATTATGTGTGAGCAACTGGTGCGCTAATCTAAATAGGTAATGAATATGGGCCGTGACTCTACAGTAGCGTACAAACATTGTTAATTAATTATTGATATTTTTAATTTATTTATTATATAAAATACTGGTTGCATAGTCTACATAGTGCAAAGTCATCTACCATTTACTTTAAAATCTAGGATATTACATTTGATTTTGTCATTGAAAGTCAATGGAACTCCTCGTAGGCATCCTCTAAATTGAATGCTGTACTTGCTTTAAAGATGCTTTAGCAGACAGAAATGGAGCACAAACTGTGCAGGCTTGTGTTTCAAAGCTTCTTTTCTAGTTACAAATGGAAAGCAAGCACAATATATCCAAAACAGGGACCGGCCACAACCATAGATACATATATGCTCAATAAAAAATTTAGATACTGAGTCAACTCCAAAAGTGAACATTGTAGACTGAAATGTGTGCACGTGTGACAAGGGGATTAAAAACAGGGACCGGACACAACCATAGATGCTCAATAAAAAAAATTGTTACTGAAACTAACTCCAAAAAGTGAACATTGTACCCTGCAGTGGGTACACATATAACAGGGGGCTCTCTCCTTAAACTGGGTATACTGTGCACCATGTCATGTGCACTAGCGGCATGGTTCGCT
>SNQJ01S0252141.1:0-12765 GCA_010110895.2 Picea sitchensis | reverse complement strand
AAAGGGATATGCAAATAGTTTTTTCTGATGAGAAAGATAAGTTCATTGTCATTTATTTAGATGATATTACTATGTTTTCAGATTTTGATGATGAACATCTTAAACATTTGAGAAGGGTTTTTCAAAAATGTAGGAAATTTGGCATTTCATTGAATCCAAAGAAATCTAACTGTGGAATGCAAGAGGGAAAACTACTTGGTCATATAATTTTGAAAGAAGGAATAACTATAGATCCCAACAGAGTGGCTGCAATTCTGAATATTGACATACCCAGAAGAAAAAAAGGGGTATAGTCCTTTCTCAGAAGAGTAAAATTTCTGAGCAGGTTTATCCCTAATCTGGCTGAGATCATAAAGTACATTACCAACATGCTCAGAAAAGGTAGTGAAATAATGTGGACTCCAGAATCCAGGAGATCTTTTGAGGATATAAAGGCGACATTAACCAAGGCACCAGTATTGGCCAGTCCAGATTATGCAAAGGATTTCATCCTTTTCTCTTTTGCATCAGAACACACTATTGCTGGTGTCTTGTTGAAAAAATATGAACTTAATTTTGAAAGGCCCATAGACTATTACAACAGAAATATGATATACTTTACATTGAAGTATGACATCATGGAGAAGCAAGCATATGCATTAGTAAAATCCCTCAAAGAATTCCGAATTTATATCTTACATTCTCATGTTGTTTCTTATGTGCCTAGAAATTCCGTGAAAGACAACTTAACTCAATCCGATCCCGAAGGGAAAAGAGGAAATTAAATAGATATCATGTTAGAGTATGATATTGAGATAAAGCCTACAAAACTGATCAAAGGTCAAGGGCTTGCTAAAATGATGACACAAACAAATTATGATGTCTCGGGGATACACTTTATTTCCTACCTGTCAAAAATTTCAAAGGAAGAGACAGTCCCACAGGTATCCAAGAAATTCCTTGAATCTCCATGGCATGTTGATATTATCTATGTGTTAAGGAATTTACAAGCTCCTCCTGAACTGATCAAGACAAAGGCTAGATTTTTGAAGTTAAAAGCAACAAAATTTTGTATTCTAGATAATTCTTTATATTGGAAAGATCCAGGTGGGATTTTTCCAAGTTGTTTATTGGAAGGTGAAGTAAAACAAGCTATCAAATAATTTCATAAAGGTGATTGTGGAGGGAACCACTACTGGAAAACCACTGTGCATAAGATACTTAGAGCAGGGTCCTATTGGCCCAACATTTTTTCTGATATATACAAGGAGGTGTTCGGTTGTCATGAGTGTCATATTTTGATGGAAAAAGGAAACTGTAGCCCTTTTCATTAAAACTTATTTATGTTGAAGCACCATTTAGGCAATGGGGCCTTGACTTTCTAAGAGAGGCTCATTCACCATATTTGGCTCAACATAGGTGGATATTGATAGCTACAAACTACTTCATCAAATGGATTGAAGCAATTCCAACTAGTCAAGCTACTGATGCTGTTATTATTCAATTTCTGGAAAGTAACATTCTGTCTAGGTTTGGATGTCCAGTGAAAATCATAACTGATAATGCAACAATGTTCAAGTCCAAGAGAATTGAAAAGTTTTGCAGTGATTATAACATAACCCTTGGTCATTCCACTGCTTATTACCCATAGGGTAATGGGTTAGCTGAGTCATCCAACAAGAGATTGACAATAATTATTAAGAAGCTTCTATAGGAAAACAAGAAGGCATGGCACAAGAAACTTATTTATACATTAAGGGATGATATGATCACCACCAACATGTCTATTTCTACATCAACTTTTCAGATTGTGTATGAGACAAATGAAAATTTCCCTACTTCATTAGGTCTGCCAATGATGAAGTTGTTGTAAGAATATGAAGGTGAACCAAATGATGCTCAAATAAGGATAAATCAACTAATTCATGTGCATCAAATGAGAAAACAAGTTTTCAAAAACTCACAATTGCATCATGAAAAAATGAAAAAGGTTTTCGACAAACATATAAAGGATGATGATTTCAAGGTAGATGATTTGGTGCTGAAATGGGACGCAAGAAATGAAGATAAGGGGAAGCATGGAAATTTTGAACACCTATGGTTGGGATCATTAATAATTGTTTCTTATCATAGGAGAAATGTCTATTTACTGCAGGAGCTCAATGGATATATCATTGGTGGATGACCTGTAAATGGAAGGTTTCTCAAAAACTACCTTTCTTAAAAGTATTTTGGTCTTTCAATTTAATTGTAAATAATTTTTATTTTATTTTTCAAGATATAGTAGCTTAAGTTTTTTCATCTCAACAGAATTTGAAGCCCGAGAGAAGGACCTAAGATTTTTTTGCAGATTTCTGGTGTGAATTGAAATAGACAAGGTATGCAGGTTTCTATTTTTCATAAAAATTTCAAAAGTTTAAAAAATAGCCCAATGAATAAGGCCACTGGATCTATAGTTCTTTGGCACCTCGCAGTGAGGATGCCATCCCCAGTTGGAGCCCATGTTAGTCACCAATAATTTTTTTTATGTCCTGGAGTCAGGATTCTAAATTTAACGAAGGCGCTAAAGGGTTTTGAGGCATGAAAAATTGGAAGGAAGGTTAAAAATGGCATAAAGTAGTTAAATTTGGCGAAAAAGGTTAATTAGATCGAGCCTGGAATAATTTTGATCACGATACATCAAAATCGACATCCAAGAAGCATTGCAGAGTTTGAATTTGCATGGGGGATAATTCTAAAGAGAGGTCTGGCAATCCAAATCACTTTTTCCATTGAAGTATACGTGTCAACGCAAGTTGATTGCAAAATGACAAGCATGTTGTTCCAAAATTGCCAATCCACATCTCCGCAAAGTGAAAAGTATAAAATGTTGATTTGAAATTTTTTATTTTTTATTATTTTCAAACTCAGAGACTGTTGGAACACTGTTGCGACCACCATTTTTCTGTTGCAACCCAGCTTTACACCATCACATTTCACTTCCAGGTATTTATCTCGTCGTTATGGATCCCATAGTATTGTAAATAGTAGAGACATACCCTGGAAGTAATGAGGAAGCTCTAATTGACAGAGATGCAAATGTATTTGATCATGATATCACTATTTCCCCCATTTTTGTGTCTCGAAGCAACTTGGCTGATATAAAGAGAAATAGTATTTGATTTTTAGAAGTAGTCCATGCCTCCATTGTCCCATATGTTGTCAATGTTTCTTTCCCATTTCCGGAATTTGTAGGTTGGTGCACTGAACAATATTCTCATTCAGAAAGGGTAATTGTCAATAAACATGGGTCTCAAGGCCCGTGTAGGATAGATAATCTATCAATTCGAAAGTCACTCAATATACCTGAAGCATTTTCCTTTAATTCCGAGTCATTCAATGAAAACATGTGATTAGGGTTTATAGAGAATGTCAACTAGAGCTCAAAAGTCAATTTCTGCAACAAATCATTAAACCTGAACAAATTTCATAGAATTTGTCCTTACCAATTAGTATCAACATGATGGTCATTGAAATTCAGTGGGTCCGTTCACTGTTGAGTCAGGTCCTAGGTCTAGATAGTGACAAATATTTTGTTGAAGTCATGTTGAGTTTTCTTTTGATATTTTTAAAGTCAGAGTCTGGTCAATCAGTCGGAATTAATTTTGACAAATTCATAGCTGGCACCATTCACAATCACTTAGCGAATTTCCACTCTTTGAGACATTTTAGATACTATACATATTTGTTAAATACTTTCTTATCAAGTAACCATGGAGAAATACCTAAAGCAACCTTTATATCTACTGAATGTAAAATAATCACTTTGCTCATATTCATAAACAAGGTCATGTCAAGAATATATTCTCTTATTTTCAATACAAGTTTACCCAGAGTTTTGGAGGACATGAAGATTCACCTGCAACCAAATCCAGAAAATAGAGTAGGAGACTAGGTACTTTTTATGCATTCAACAATGATCTAGGTATATGGTTTTCATTAGTCTCCTTACTTGTTACCTATTTTCCTAACTCTCAGGATTTGTTCTCTTAAGTTCACCCGAAAAAGAATCATCTTTGAGACAGAGAACTTAATCAATTTGCACAAAGCCTTTAACATTAAATTCCCCTTTGTTATTGGTCCTTTTATTGTTAAGTCCAGATCATGTTTATCATAGGTTAAGGAAAAAATCAAAGACTTTGGTTTTTTCAGAAATACAAGGAAGAAAATACGATCCACATCAGATCATATCCAAGAGAAGACAGATGAATAAAAATGAACCTTATGAACATAAGAATGTGGGAGGCTTGGATAAAATAGCTAATATGGAATTCTGTATTTATGTGGAAGCACCATTGCAACAAGTACAAACAAAACAAGCTCCTCAAAAGTTGGTGATTAAAATTCCCAAATCCAATGTGTATAACAAAAGAAGCACTAGATTATAAGGCTAAGATTTTGCAGCTGGAAAAGGAAAAGATGGAATGGTCTTAATAAAATGTAGAGTTGGTGATTAAATCCATGGTTTTAGTCTCTGTTGCAGGAATTGGATCAACCACTGAAGACATTGTTTAGGATATGTCACAAGTCAGTATGAAAGAAGGAGAGATCAAAGGGTTAAAAAAAAACATTGAGAAATTGGAGCAGGAAATGCGCATAAAGGATGAAAAGATATCCCAAGTTCAAAAGGAAAAGGTAGTTTTGGAGGAGAATATTAATAAATTGAATTCAAGATTGAGAGGTAAAAGTCTACTGCAAGGAGATACACATATCATATGGGATTCTATAGCTATTGAGGCTGCAAAATTTAGATCATATTTGAATTTTGTAAATGATAAAGATAATATAGAAATCACAACCAAACATAGATGCACTGTTTTAAATGAGACTTTAGCCAAAAATCCATCTGAATGGGAACAAAATTCCGTTAATATTCTCAACTCAGTTCCTCCTATAGATATTCATACCATTGTGGTAAAATACATAACTACATTGATTATCTGGGCTAGAAGGATTATTGCAAAACACGAGCTTTTGAAATCAGTTATGAATAAAGCAATACAGATGAAACAAAGTGTGAAAAATTTCAAGAATTTATTTGAAAAACTATTCATAAAGGGCCTTCCATCATTCTGGGATGGTAAAGGTAAGTTGTAGGATAAAGAAGAATATAATGCACTCTTGAATCAATCAAGGATGGACCACTCCAAATTTGAAACCCTGGAGGAGGGTTTGAAAGGGGCTACTTTAGTTGATAAATTCAGTATAGGTTTTGAAATTTTAAATCAGTTTAAGACAATCAAACTTGGTCTACCTGTCCTGTATTATGCCACTTGTATTGACTTGGAAATTTTAATGAGGCAAATGACAGATTATGAGATTCCTTCTGAATTGCAATGGAAGGAAATAGTCAGATTGGGTAAAACCAAATGTAATTTCCCAGGACTGAGGAAATGATTTCTAGTTGTCGATAAAAAGGAAGTGAATCAAATGAATATACAATCGAAGTCAAAGGAATAAGATAAAGGACCAAACTGTAGAAATATCCACAAATCCGAGATTTTGTGAACTGGAATTTTCTATTTTTAGTGTAATCGATTCAAACCGAATCAAATCAAATTGTTGTATAAATATTGTAGTTTTTGATGTATTTGAGGTTGGCAGAAGCAAAAAGGGAAAAATTGTACTGATCATTGTAATAATTTATGAATTTGAATGAATACAAGTGTAGATGTCCAGAGTTTTTTCATACCAAAGATTCATGTGGTGATGTTTTGAAGTATGTGCCTCTTTTCATGTATGTTTTTCTAGTTTTCTGTCTCTTCACCTGCAACCTTTCATATGTTTAAAATTGGATGTTAATGGGTCTGAAATTCATCTAAATGATTCTTTAGATCTAAGAGATTTTGAATTCTATTTTCTTTCTTAACTCATCAAAATTCATATCTATGGTGCTTTGATTGATGTTATATGTTTTCCACTTTCTTCCATCTTATCACAACAAATTAAAATACTGAAAGTTCATCACCTACCTTTCGTTTGGTTCCTTGAGAACTCTACCTACCAAACACTGTTTTATTTTTTTTCCAGAGTTGACTCCATTGCCAAACATGTTCCTTTCCTTCTTTCCAACAAACCCCATAAATATTTCATCAAATAAAAACCTAGCCATTAAACCTTTAAACAAGATCCATATTCTAAGAGACCAAGTGACAAGCGAGATCCCTCTCTGAACTTAAAGGGCTAGTTTTCAATTCTGAAGTGGTTTTGTGGTTACCTTTGTAAGTTGTCCCTTAATCCTAGGAAATTTACTTAGTGAAAACATTTTGGAACTGTTTATGGGGAACACAGGTTAAATCATCCGTAGGATAGAACAACTCAAAATTTCAGATTTAATTCCCGAGGGTAACAAAAAATCAAACATTTTATTGGCTGAGAAAAAAATTTACTCGGACAACTTCATTTTATAAGATTAGTATAAAAAATGTAACTTTATTGAGAAATCCTGGCTCCAAAAAATATTTACACTGGGAGAAACTTAGATCCAAAACCTATAGCATTTGAGTTTGATCCTGAGAAAATTTTGCATAAAAGAAAAGAAAGGGTAGTTGACTCAGGTATTTTTATGGACATAAATATATCATTGCCTAAAGATGGAGTGAAAAGAATTGATGAACTTGATTTTGACATTAAAATTGATTTTTTTTTTTTTAGAACTAAATCAGAGTCTAACTTGAAAGAAGTTTTGTTTGATGAGAAAAAATTTCAATCTCTGATTTCTACTGTCCCCATTCAAACTGTTGTCATTCACAGTCAGATTGTTCAACTAGTCCAAAATCCTCCTAGAGCCTTGGTAGTAAGATTTTCTCCCCTCGTTTTAAATTCTCAATTGCATGATTTACCTCAAAATTATAATCAAAGAATTAAGTCATATCCTACAAAAGAGAATTTTTCAGCTCAGAAACACTTAGATTGGTTTACTAATTTTTCTGACTTGGAGGAGGTATATGATGATGATGTAAAAGTGAGACTGTTTGCACAAAGTCTCTCGGGTGAAGTTAGGAAATGGTTTAAATCTCTTCCAACAACAAGAATCCATGACTTTACATCATTTGAAACCATTTTACTTGAAATATGGGGCGACAAGAAAAATCCTCATCAATTGTTGGCTCAATATAATAACACAAAAATATCAACCAGTGAGACAATACATGAATTTGTAACACCCCAGGTTTTGAACCCCCATTTTAAATAATGTATTGTTACAATGCTGAGAGGCCAGAGTGCCCAAACAATTACTAAAAGGCCAGTGTGCCCAAGACATGTAATGTCTTTTATCATTATTAATAATAAATACATGGTGGCTGGTAGATGGACAAGGACTAGAGTTATAGAGGGATATGATTCCACAAGAGAGGGGGCTTGAGGGGATACGTGTTTATTCCTATTTTAATTACCTTTTTTGTATAAGGAAGGTGATAAGTTACATGATCTTCTTAGGGAAGGCCATGAGGTTCTTGATTCCCCACGAGAGATACTTAAACCCATCCCTGGTCTGATTATGGGGTTGGTAATTGGTCGACGGTCATTGGTCGTTGGCTCGTTCGTTCCTTCCCTTCTGCATTTCGTACCATTCTTTCCCTCACACCCTTCCATGCAATCACTTACCCATCCATTGATCCATCCTCACCTGTGTCTTGGCTTGGTAAAGGGAAAGGATCTGCTGAGAATTTTCCATAGGATATTTGGCTGTAATGGTCACTGGTTCAATCCAACCATGACTTGGGGCCTGCATGTATGAGATGTGTTGGCCTTTGCCTTGTTTTTCTCACAATTGCGAGTCTTGAGAGTTCCAACATTGAGATTTTGTACCAGCTGTATTGGCGGCCCAAAAATAAAGAAGAAGGACTACTTAAGGGACTGCGTGGCAGAGAAGGGTGGAGGTCTATTCTCTTGGGTGGTAGAAGCTGGGTAGAAGAGAGCTGGGTACTTGGATTGTTGTGGGTGTTGGGAAACCTATGAGAGCTTGAGAGATGACTGGTTTGGAAACCCAAGTACACTTGGGAATCGTCCTTGTGGATTGATAGCCCTGGATTGGTAGTGACACTGCTGTTGAGATTTGGAATAGTGGTGTCTACGGTTGGGTGGAATATCCTTGGTCTGCAACCAGTTGGTGTTGCCTTTTTATAAAGATAAGTGCTCTCTGTTGTGATATTATTATCTATGTATGAATGTATTCCGCTGTGTATTTTAATTATCGTCTAACTAAATCTTAGATTATGCATGATTTCTCGATATTGCTGTGCATGTCGCTAAATCTTGTATCTTATGCATTCTTATTAATTAAAGAAGGTATCGGTAAGAGTAAAAAGTTGAAGGGTGGGCTTGAAGGTAGCATGCCCTGGCCTGTGGGTGGATGGGGATGTTATAGTTTGGTATTGGAGCTTCTGGTGGAAACACTGGGTCGATATGGGCCGGGTTTGTTGGCCAGAGTTTCGGGGTTGAGATCAAACTTTGACTGTGAAGTTGAAAATCTCAGGAGGAATGGCATTGCAGAATCTACGCAAGATATATAATGTCAGAGACCCGTTGTAAGGGGTTCGAAGGATTGTGATCGTCCCCCTTTGAATTCGGGAGCGATCGCCACTGTAGGATCAGGAGAGATCCAGGATCATTGGATCGGAGGAAAGGTGAACAGGGGTCATCCGATGTAATGGAATAAAGGGTTCATGTCACAAATGTCAGATCCCATGGGAGAGATAGATCAATGAACAAGAGGCATTGCAGGGAACCAAGTTGGATGGGAGATAATTTCCCAAGGTGGTCTCGCAATACAAACCACGATTTCACCAAGGGGTTACGTGTCATCATCAGGAAAATTGCGGAGTGAAAAGAGGGTTAATCCAAACCATCGATGCGTGCCCCCACAAATTGAAAGGAATGTAGTGATGTGGCTTGCTAGTGATCGATCATCAAAACTCCAAATAACAGAAGTAGCTGGGGACTGTCGATACATAGGAGGAAACGGATCAACCGATCATGTGCTCTGGGTGAAAGCACTCTGAGAAAGAGTAAGCAAGGAGAAGTTGATAATTGAGATTTCAGAAGCCTGGAGAGCCAAAATGAATCTCAACTGTTTGATCCAGGAGGACACACAACAAAAATACACACACTTTGGGGGAAAGCAAAGGTTGAAAGTTGATATTTCTGAAATCCGAAGACCCAAAGAAATCATAGCCATCAATCCATTAGAGACACACATCAGTAGATCATGAGCTTCAGATAAAAACATTTCGAAAAAAATTGAGGTTTTAGTCTTCCGAAGTCTGAAGGCCCGAAGGAATGGCAACTGTTGATCCTTGCAATGGTAATTCTGAAGTCCCGAAGTCCGGGTTTAATATGGGCCGTCTGATAAGGGAGACACATGATGACAATTTGGCTAATTCGAGAAATCAGAGTTCAGGAGAATTGGAAGTGTGCTAGTGTGGAAACTCCCGAAGTCCCGAACCCTAAAGAGTCGAAGTGGTGGGGCACGATGACGTCACCAGGAGGTGATGTGGACCCCAAAATTTCTGAAGTGACATGGCTTGCGGATGTCACCGGGGATGACGTGGACACATGGGCTGTGTGCCACGTTTCAGTAAGTTTTGAGCATGCGAATGATTGAAATGTTAGATAGGACGTGACACACATCACCTGCCTGATTGGACCATGTGTCCGCTTACAATATTTCTCTATGTGGCGACAGATCGTGGACTTCGGAGAAATTGATCTGAGAGTTTTCAGTTGAGAGTTGAAACTCCCAAAGCCTGGAGAGCTAGAGAACCGAAGTAAACGTCGACTATCGGATCATCCGAAGTAGACCTGAACTGTCAGATCATGAGAACAAGTGGTGTGAATCTACGGATTTTGGGTAAGGACCCAAAGTAAACGTCGACTATCAGATCGTCCGAAGTAGACCTGAACCATCAGATCATGAGAACAAGTGGCATGAAGATGTGGATTTTGGGTAAGGACCCGAAGTAAAAAACAATCATCGGATCGTCTAAAGTAATTCCCCAGCGTTCGACTCAAAAGGACGCGTGGCAAAATCCTATGTTTTTCAAGGGAAGTAAAGTTTGATACTTGAGAATTGCGAAGTCTGGAATTCCAAAATGACCACAACCGTCGATCTGGGAGAGGTAAATCGAAACTTTTGGTTCCCAAGAGGTAGATATCGGTCGTCCATTTCGAAGCACCATCAAGATCATGAGATCAATGGTTACCTTGCATTGCGGGGATAGGAGGTGCTCGGGCTTTACGAAGTCGAGGGTGGGCCTCAATCGAGACCACGGTTTTGGTAAAAGGACACGTGGTGGCTCGAGGTGAATTGCAGAGTGAAAAGTAGTTTGGTTCCAAACCACCTTTGATCATGGCTGCAATCACACGTATGTGTGAGGTCACCACCTAAGGTCACATATAAGGAGGGGCCAAGAGAAAATGAGCTAGCACCAACTTTGATATTTTCACAAAAGTGAAGGAGAATGTCGCGGGGGCCATCGGACTTGCGCCTGAAAAGTCGGAAGGGAATGTGTTTAGATACAGAGGGAAACCATCAAGGTTTCAGAGAGCCAATTCGGCTTAGGATTGAAGACCCTTGACCGAGAAGTCATGCAGCCTTAGGAGAGAAGGGGCTTTGAATTAAGAAGAAAAAGTAACTATAGCATTGTTGACAATTTTGTTTATCATATACATAATTCTAACAAAATAGTCGCTTGCACATTTTGTAGAATTAAGGGGCTTAAGCACATCAACTCAGGATGTGTATTGAGGAAATCGAAGAAGGCGAGGGATCCTCCAATCATGATAAGGAGGTCGAAGGCCATAATACCATAGTTGGTAATGCAGAGACAGAGTCTAATGGATGAAAGGGAAAAGGAGAGTAGAAAACGTTAATAGAAATGGTAAGAATCCTGAATATGGAAGTGCAGAGCTACAAAGCAGACAACGAGAGACTGATGAGAGAGAAAATTTAGATAAATGCTCGAGTGTTGCAGAGCTTAAATTAGTTGTAGAGGAAAATCAAGAAGGGATCAAACTCAATACAATAGGAAGAAGGAAGGTGCCATGAAAGAAGGGATGATCATGGAAGAGCTGGTTATTCTAGAAGTGCCAACAAAGCTCATGGACACCACTCACCTCCTTACTCAGAAGGAAAGTTTTATGCATTGGAAGATCCCGCAAGCAGTCCAGAGGTGTCTCCTGTTAGACAAAAAATAAGGAAACAAGAGGTAGATAGTTTTCAAGGAGAGCTGAGGAATCTCAAGCCACCTTCCTTCGATGGTGAAAGAGAAAGGGAAGATGATGCCGAAGCATGGTTTCTTGGAATCCAAAGATATTTTTAGTTGCATAACTATTCATCGAATCTGGAAGGCAGGATTTCCACCTACATTTACATGGGAAAGCCGTGGTGGGACCAACTGAAGCAAGTGGAACATGTTAGTTAAAGTAGGATCACTTGGAAGCAGTTCAAGAAGTACTTCCAGAAGGAATACCTCTGAAATAATTTCTATGAAAAGAAAATGCATGAGTTATTTGAAATCTGATTGGGAAGCATGACTATGATAGAATACAAGAAGAAGTTCTTAGGATTGTTAAAGTATGTCATGTTCATTGGTGATGAGAAAATGAAAATAAAGAGATTTATAAGTGGACTGCCAACCTTTTATAAGGAAAAGATCAAGTATGATGAACCCAAGACCTTGACTGAATCCATCAGGAAGGATAAATACCCATATGAGCAAGGCCAGAGAAGAGAATCTCTGTAGAAATCTTGGAAGGACAAGAAAAATGTGAAGTCCAATCAGAGGAGGAAAGGATTCAAACCTCCCTTCAATAAGAATGAGCCTAATAGAAATCATCAAGATCAATGCCCTCCTGGCAGAGCTTCCACAATCTTTAGTGATTTTGTCTTCTCAACGAACTTGAAACATAGTTCTTCTCCTATGCCCTCTATGCGCACGCTCAATGCCCTCCTGGCAGAGCTCTTCCATAGAATTCTCAGAAATTCTGTCCTCTTGCTGAACTCAGAATAAAGTTCTCCTTCTATGCACCTCTTGCACATGCTTGATTCCCTCTTGGCAGAGCTCTTCAGAACCTTTAGTAGTTATGGTTTCTTCCTCAGTGATCTCCTCTGCACAGTTCCTACCTCCAAGGTGTTCAACAACCTTGAGGTTTCTTCCCGAGTCTAAGACTTCCTCTAGTGCGCCCTCCTGGCACGTCCTTGTTTGAATCCATAGAATTCAGAAGTGCATCCCTTGCACTGGTTTTCAGAACCCGCAACGTTCTGTCACACCCTCTTGGCATGAAGCCTCAAAGAACCCCAAACCTAAAATCAAAGAACCCACAGATAGCAGAACCTATCTGTCCCTACAAATGCACTTCTACAACATATTAAGAACACACAAAGACATTCATAAACACATAAAGACACACAAAAACTCATGCAGTGTAATAGCCGAATTAAATAAACAACCACTTATTTTAAACATAGTAGTAAAATTTAAAAGTTACCTTCATTTAGCCCATTCGCAATCAAATATATCCATAATAATAAAATTAATTAATCATAATGGAAAAATAGTGCATAAATTTAAATAAGTACCTGAACCTGATGCTATTATCCTTCCTCTTGTCCGCAGCTTGCCTCCTTGATCACTTATGAACACTGCCCAAATCCATTCCTCCCTGCCAACTAGGTAGCTCCCTAGCTCCAGGATATCAACGGATATCCTGGCCCCCGTGCCCAAAACCCCCAGCAACTCCGGT
>SNQJ01S0252139.1:0-12765 GCA_010110895.2 Picea sitchensis | reverse complement strand
TGCTCTTTAAATATAGGAAGACCTTTGACCATGGAGTTCTTCTGAAGAAGACTTAGACTCTGAAATGGTAGATGTCCAAATCTTGTATGCCAAACCATAGTTTCATTCAGGGTGGATGCACTTTGTGCATATGGTTGACTCAGGTTTGTAGTTCAAAGTGTAAGGGGAAACATCCTATTTGGAGTCATATGGATTTAAGAAATCAACTTTCTGCTGGGGTATTTGTCATATATTTTGCAAGATGCTCCCTCAAAAAGTACCGTATAGCCATGTTCGATGAGTTTTCCTACACTTAGCAAATTATGTTTCAGATCTGGTACATGATAGACATTGTTTATGTCTTTCTTTACATTCTTTTTAGTAAGAATAGGAACAACTCCTTTTCCTTGAACTTTGACTAAGTAATCATTTACTAGTGTAATATCATATGAAATTGAAGAATCAATGCATGAAAGTAATTCTTTGTTACCTGTCATGTGATTGCTGCATCCACTGTCCACCAACCAAAGATCTTTAGGTTGTTCTTCAGTCTTGTGGCATGAGAGAAACATACCTCTTGAGGTGTCTCCCGTATAATTTGACACATGTGCTCTTCCTGAGAGCTGATTTGCTTGCTTCTTCCTGCATTCAGATTCATAGTGTCCATACTTTTTGCAGTAATAGCATTGTATGCTTGATTTCTCATTTGATCTTCTCCCTCTACCTCTTTGAGGCTGGAAATTTTGATGTTGATTTTGTTGCTGTTGTCTTTGACCTTGGAAATTTTGATTTGGATATTGTTGTCTGTTACCTCCACTGGAGTGAGGATTACATTGATTACTCCCTCTTCCTTGGTGACCTCTGCTTCTTCCTCTGCCTTTCCCTCTACTGAAGGAGAATTGAGTTTTGAAAGCATTTGAGATTGACTCATCTGTGAGATGCAATCTAGTCTCATGTGTCAGTAGAGAACCAATTAATTCATCTGTTGAAAATCTTGACAGATCCTTAGATTCAAGGATTGTTGTTACAACCATTTTGAATTTCTTTGGTAAACTTCTGAGAATTTTCTCAACAATGCATTGATCAGTGATGACTTCACTAGTCAATCTGATCTGGTTCACGATGCCCATGACTCTGGTCATGAACTAATCATTTTCGAACTCTATCATCCTTAATGTCTTGAATTGTATCCTCAAGGTTTGCAATTTAACTGTTTTGACCTTGTCATTTTCTTGATAGGAAGATTTAAGAATATCCCAGGCCTGTTTGGAAGTACCAGCGCCTGTGATTTTTGAGAAAATCGAGTCATCCACAGAATTTTGAATCCATAATTTCACTTTATTTTCTTTGTTCCTCAGTGTGGCCTGAGCAATTCTCTGCAGATTATTCATGGTAGAAAAGGTGGCTAGGTCTGGTTCCACATATCCAAGATCCACTGGCTCCCAACATTCTTGTGCTTGCAAGAAGGATCTTATCCGAAGAGACCAAAACTCGTAATTCTTTCCCATTAGAATCAGACCCTGAGTTGGTCCTAAATTGCTAGACGACATATTTTTTTTTTTTTTTGAAAGAAAAAAAATCTCAGAAAAAAATAGAGGGAAATTTCGTATTTACCTCCAATCATCGAAACGTCGATTTTCCGATGGTCGAAGGGAGATTATTGTCCTTGAATTGGCCTTTGTTGCGGTGCAATGTGACCACACGCCTTGATGTTAAAGCGCTACAGGATTTTCCGGTTCTTTGTCTTTCAAATTGTCATAATGCGAAATTCGCCTTTGGACAATTCAACGGTCCAGATCTTCTTGTGATCTGACAGCCCAAATTTTATCAGGATATCACGAATCGGGACTTCGTGAACCTTGATGACAAGCTCTTCTGACTCCTCGATTCCCCGATCTCTGATTTACTGATTTCTTGATAGGAGACCTTTTCCTTCGGGAGATTTCCCGAATACTTTGATCTCCACCACGCGTCCTCCTATGATGGACAGTCCTGATCACTTCTCGTGATTTCAGACTTCAACTGCTCCGGACGTCTCGTCTTCAGGATTCACGATTTTCCGAATCCCGTAATGTCGATGCACTCTCCTATCGAGATTTTTCTAAAGGCCTTGATTTCTGCCACGCGTCCCAACAGATGAACAGCTCAAGGCTGCTTCGGGGTTTTCACCATGGAGATTCTCGATCCCTTGTTTTGAGGAGATGACGTCAGCTGGGCCCCAAAATGAAGCTTTCCTCCTGTCGGGATTTTGGACTTCTCAGTTCCGAAATGCTCATGTTTCTTGTCCTCAGGATTCGCGAAACGCCGAATCCTGATGTGCCGATTGACTCTCCTGATCTTGCCCATGTGTCTCCTCAAGATGGACGACTCCAATCATTTACGGGGTTTTCACCATAAAGAAACCCGATCCCTTGTCCTCGGGTTTCACGATTTACCGAATCCTGATGTGCCAATGGCCCTTTCCTTTTCGGGACTTTTCCCGTGTCTTCGGATTGACGCCACGCGTCCCCTCAAGATGGACGGTCCTCGTCGTTTCGCGAGTTCGCGACTTGCGACTCCAAATTTCTCTGACAACTTGAAACCGCGATTGCCGAAACGTCGACAGTTTCCTCGATGTCCGCCATGTGTTCGAACAAATGGATGGATGAGATCTTATCGCTATTTCATGAATCGCGATTTCGCGATTTTAGAACTCTTATTGCGATGGTATTTCAAAACCGCGAACTCCGATATGCCGATTTGAAGGAACTTGGATCTGCTGCCACCTGTCCTCTGAGATGGACGGCTCACAAGTTCTCTCGGGATTTCGCGATATCACGTATCGAAGTTTTTGGAGTGCAATCACCTTTGCGCGTCCAACTCCCGATTCCCGATTTTGCGATGGGATAAGATTGACGACTCACGATCTTTCTCAATCAAACGGTCTAGAATGACTCGTGATTTTGCGATTCGCGAATTCTCACGGCAGTCTTCTGATCTTTACACTTTGCGAGTCAGCGAAATGCCGAGATCTCGCCACGTGTTTCTTGACGGACGGTCCAGATGATGTCGGTATTTCGCGACTTCACAAGTCGAAATTTCTCCTTGGCACTCCAGAGGACTAAACCTCGTGCACCTTCTCGCTGATCCAATGGTTGTCGGTCCTCTGCGCAAGATCTAACGACTGAAATTCTTTTTCCTTTTTCGCTCTCTCTTCGTCCCTTCTGAACTGGTTTTCCGCTTTGGATCCGTTCGCAGGACGAATCTTACGGCCTCAATGGTTGTTCTTTGCACATGGAATGCGTTCTTTGCTCATGTGGAAGAAAGATTCGTGAATCTTTCAAAGATTTGAAAGAATTTCACGAATTCTTTGTTCACTGCTTCAATCTTTGACAGATTTGAAGAATTCCTGCAATTCTTTAAACGCTTCTTCTTTCTTTAACAATCTTCCACGAACTTGAACAAATGTCCGTGAAATCTTCAACGTTTCTGCCTTCTGTAGGAATCTTTGACGAATTGAACGAATTCTTCAAGTTCTTTAAATGTTCTTCCGTCCTGCATCTCTTCTTCGTCAATCTTTGATGATTCTCGAAAATTACAAGAATCTTTAAAGTTTCTTTTTCTGCACTCTCTTCTTCCTTGATCTTTCGAGCGTTGTATGCTCTGCTTCCTCTGCAAGCTTCCTATGATGATCTTTTGAGAGTAGTACAGACAGCTCTCCAAGCCTTGTGAAAAGTATGTGTCGAGTGCTCTAAGGATCCATGTAAGCTCTGCGCTGTGAGGATCGTGTTGCTCTCCAGCCTGTGTGAAGAGGATTACTACTGTAGCTCTGATACCATGATAAATTGTGAAGCAAGAAATGCAGAGAGAAAATAATAGAACATAAAACAATAGATTGGAATGTAAGAAGAACTGAAGAGGTTACAATGCAATGGGAAATAGCTGAGCTAAATAGGCTCAAGAAAATCAAGAATAGAATGTACAACTGTCCAGAACAGCTGGCAGTGTACAGTCAGATTGTTGAGGTTACATTATATTTAACAATGATGAGGGTCTAGTACAACCTTCCTATTCAATTGAGATCAATTGTCCATTGTGCATGAAATGATCATCATGTAAATAATTTCTCATCGATGGTGACACATTAGGTTTGATGAGTGTCCTTTCCTATGGTATATATGTTCCATGGCCTAGGCAATCTCATTTCAAACAAACTAAGTATTGTGGTCTAGATTACATTCTATAAATTTTTCATTTATCCCACACAATAAATGATGAGCATGAAACACATGTTTGAATGAAGAGCTCCATCTCTGTACATTTGTTTTCAAAAAAGAATTTAATTTATTGAAGCTAGAGGCAAAATCATCCACTAAGTTATTCTCTCTATTTACCATGTATAAATTATACACTTGAAGAGAAAGAGTACATATACTATCCCACCAACTTATCTTTTTTATAAATTTTAGAAAATAAAATTACCTCATAAATTGATTGATTGGAAACTTATTAAACTTAAAAAAATTTAAATAAATAATATTAAATTAATAAAAGATTAATACATTCATGTATTATTATTTCTTTTTACTAAACTACAATGTATTATATAAATACAATAATAATATTTAATTTCAAATATCATATTTTTTTTAAATCTCTTATCTACACCATATCCATTTGAATCTAAAATCTATAAAATAAAATGGAAAAAAAGAAGATAAAGATGATGTCAACTTATTAGGGAAACTTGATACTTTAAGCACAAGATATATGTTATCTTTCCCACCAATGATGACATGAGAGAGTTAAATCCACAAACACTAACCTATGAACATCATTACTAGTTTATACTTACTTATTGATTCCTCTATATCACATCAACAACCAAAATTGAAATCTTTAGATGAAACCATAATCATTAGTTACATAGAAAGTAATTTACCAATCTAATCTCTCCACGCATGGTTGAAAGTGACATATGCAAAAATTAGCACACTTAATATCTACTTGTTTTTTGGCCAAACTGAATATAGACCATTGTTTTTTGGCCAAAGTCCATATCTCCCAGTTCGAATCCAGAAGGGGGTAGGGTATGCAAAATTTGTAGAAACATGTTCTATATCTTAGTTCCTCTCAGAAAAACACCCAATTTGAAAAACAATTGTCCAAAACGAAATCCGAGAAGTCAAGATATCGACATTTTAAAATATGCAAATTTTCAGGTTTTTTTTTTTCCGCGGATGACGACACGATTTTTTTATTTCTGTAGCAAATGTAGGCTGAATTTGATACAAAAAATTACACATCTGAGTCCCTCTTTCAAAAATAGTTGATTTAAAACACAAAAACCACAATCAGATCTCTGAAAGTGAAAATATTGTTGATTTAAAATCAATCATTTTTGGGGTTTTTTTCATGAACAGTAGGATTGCAGTGTTCATAACTTTTCACAGGGTGTTCAGATTTCTATCAGATCCATGCCATTGGATAAATCATTTTAAGAGAGTTCTTTTGATATATTATATGTTTTATTTACAATGGATATTGGATCTCAACTCCTTGTGGGAATTCTACGGAAGATTGAAGCCCTTGAGCACCATCTACATGAGGGGCAACAAGCTATTAAGGATAGTTTTCACAATATGCAAAGGATATTAGATAACATGCATAAGAGATATCTTATGGCATATATCAGGGATGAATATAATCAAGAAGTATATGCTTGGTATGATTTTGACGCTGATTGTGATGACTAGTATATGGATAATTGTCATTTTTGGGATGACAACCACATTCATATTTTATTTGATGACTCTATTCCACCTTTTATCGAGAACATCAATGTAACAAATATGGAGATCGTTATGATTACTAGTGTCTAGCCTGCATATCCTATATTGGTATATTCTCAAGGGGATGGATATTCTTATTTGGATCCACATGATAGGTGTCAGTATTTGGAGCATCATTTTCAGTTGGTTATTGGGTTCTGATATCTTCTGTGTGGAGTTCACATGAGCACTTGGACATGGGACCCTGGTTTACAATGGTGGTTGGACTACTTCAACATGGTGGTTTTCATTTCTCAATGGGACCCTCATTCTCTAGTCTACTTCATCCTTGTAGTCCACACTTATCCATGGGACACTGGTATATGGTTGTACACTAAGCGTTGAGGACAACACTTTCATAAGGGGGATGGAATGTTTGGTAGCTGGAGAGGTAGTGGGGGGCTTGGAGGACCCATAGTGGAGGAAATTCAATGTAAGGTGGACTAGGTCTACTATAGTACAAAATAAGGCCCATTATGGTAGTTAGTTAGATATAATAAATGTAAGAGGACTTATGCTTCTAGAAGGTTAACTCTCTGATTCCAGTGTTAATTCTCTATCGAATTAAATATTTAAGAGGCACTTCCTTCAAACCATTTACATATGACCATATGCGTGAAACCATGGGCTTATTGATTTGAGCATTGCTTGTTCTTCTTCCCTTTGTTTCTTTCTTTCATACGACTGCAGGTGGTGACCAAGCGCTAAGATAAAGAAGTGCTTGATCACTTGTCAAGATCGACGGTCATGTTCTAATGTCACGATGAGCTGGACGATTCTCATTTACTTCAGAACTTCGTTTATTCATAACTCCTGAATTCTGGAGTAGCAATTCCTTCAAAGTGATTACCTACCGAATGAGTCATAAAATGGTGGTGACCGCTTGCTATTAGTTAACACCTCCACTTACGCTATCCTTCCACTATACTTGATCATTGGTTGGGAAATATCTCGAAGTAGATCAACGGTTAACATTGAATTTGGCCTTCGACGCTTCGGGTGATTTCTCCTTCACATTCCTTCAATCTTTCGAAGTTCATTTCGCTGAAGTAGATCAGACGATTGGATTTTATTTGCACGATGAATGGTTATCGTTCATTTTGGAACTTCGGGACTTCATGTAGTTGCTGGTGGTGAAACTCTCGGAGTGATGTAACTTATTGAAGTCACTTATTGACGTGGCATAGGCCGAGTGGTTTCCATGTGTCACTCAGATTCATGATTTAGACGTACCTGAAATGCCGATTTCATCTTGACACTTGTCATTATCTGACTATGCCACGTGTCCTTGCTGACATGGCCTGGTGACATAAATCTCCCAATGTGTCACATATTCTTCTCCTAGATCTAATGATTGTCCTAACTCCTGAAATGTATCTCAGATCGACAATTGAGAGTGACTTCGGAACTTCGTCCTTCGGGTGAACTCATATGTTCTGAATCCCTTTTTCTTCGAAGTGGTCAGCGTCGAAGTTGACCACTATTCTGATCCAATGACCGTCATTTATTGTCTAGATCCGATGGTCCTCATTTTCTTTGTGACTTCGAGTTTCTACCTTTGTCATTGTTTATCATGTCCTTCCACTCAACTTGATCCAACGATCGAGAATGCTTCCGGAGTAGATCAACGATCATGGATGAATTCGGGGTCCCAACTAACACGACGTTTAAAACTATTGTCGAGATCTGCAATGGAAAATACTCGTTGGTAGTAGAACTGATACCAACGATTTATTTGGTGGATGAAGATCGATGGTCTAAACTAATTGTGGGATTGGAATTAACACATTGTTTAATTCTCCCTTCATGCTCTGCATTCAATCTCTGCCCTTGATTTGGTGCTTTCATATCCGATGGTCACAACTTGATTTTATCATTGAATAATCCTCCAACGATCCTTCTCTTGTAACTCCCAGATCTGATGGTCCCGGTTTGTCCCGTAATGATAATGGATGACTTCTGTGCATCATTTCTTCTGAGCCTCCTATGCATCATCTCTTTTGAGATTTTTGGGTTTATAATTGGTTTCCAGCTAAACCAAGGATATCTGCATGCTCTGATCTTGTGTGATCTAATACACTTCCTCTCCCGAGCTTTGATCTCTACATATTGTCTGACATTTTCATTCTTTGCATACTTTCAATGCTCTTTTCCTTCTGATCTTTGATCTCTGCATATTGTTTGACATCAATGACAATTTCATCTATGATAACTTGTCATCCCATCATAATGACATCGATTGTTGACATCAATGACAACATATCGATAACAATATGTCCAACAATATCCCCCTTTTTCATTGATGGAACCACACTAACTTCATACACAAACTTCCCTTGTCATGATGTTTTCCTCCTATGAAGTTACTCTCCGCCTTTGACATCAATGGCAAAGCGTTGCTCCCCTTATGATCAACATTTGTCTTTCTACATGTTGTTTGACTAGAATATGAACTTGGGTAACTCCCCCTGCAATCATTGATCCAGGTGGATATCGGTGGCCACCCACCTATTCCACTGGCTTGAAAATAGTTTCCCACCTTGACAGTTTTTCGGCAATGTTTTGGGTTCCAAAATTTCGGGGCCGTTTTGAGGCCCTAAATGACATCTTTTGGGATTTGGGGCTCCGGTGACTTCCAAAGGCATTGACTCGGGCCAATCATAAATTTTCCTTCTTGGTTAGACCTTTCCAACGGGCTACTGTGCGCCTAAAACATAGATCGTATGCAAAAGTTATGACCCCAGGAAGTTGATGTACTAACTTACCCAAACGGGGCCCACCTGAATTTTGGTGCTTCATCTTCCAGGGTTATGTTTTTGGATGTCTAAGGCTTTTGACATTCCTGTTTATTGTAAAAGTCCTTTAGAGCCTCATTATAACCATCTTCTGGCAAATGAGTGCAGTTGTCACATCTCTTCTCAGAGATAAGCCGCCACCATTCTAGCATTCTTGTTTTTCGTTGCATTTTACAGTTTCAGCTTACTTCCTTATTGAATAGAAAATCGATTTTACTGTATCTCTGTTATTCTGTGTTAAGCATCTGTTAGTAATCTGTAGTCATTTTGTTCTATTCATAAAATCTGGATAAATGGTATCAGAGCGGTCTGCTCCTTGTCGTATTAATGGATATCCCCAACGAGGTCAGAGTACAAAGAATTGGGTCTCGATCTTGTTTCTCTTGAGGACAAAATATATCACACGCCCAAACGACCTCTCATGGCAGGAGAAAAGAAAGATGATGGGACGGGATATCCTTTCGAAATGTTGCTTGAGGAAGCTCTCATGAAAGAAAGGATGAGATGATGGATAGTTTCGCGCAAATCCTTCAGAGACTACCAACTAGCGATACATCTTCTTCGAGCGGAGGTACCGCCCTCTTCAAGGTACTAATCAACTTCGATATTCCTTTATTTGAAGGTTATATAGACACATATTTTGTAAACAAGTGGTTGAATCTATTAGAAGGGTATTTTTCTGTCCATAACTTTTTAAATAGAGAAAATATTATTTTTGCGCTCCTCAAAGTCATTCCCCATGTCAAAGATTAGTGGGAAACTTTCTGTGAGCAAAAGGAAACAGAGGAACCATCATTATTTACAGTCACGACCACCTTGGAATCATTTAGGGATGCTATTAAGAACAATACTACCCTGTCAGAAGTTATGACGACTTGTATACCAAATGGACCACACTGTGTCAAGAAAGAGACCAAGCAGTGTCAGAGTTCACAAATATCTCCCATACCTTACGTACCAAGCTGGGTATCAAGGATTCATAGCGACATCTGGTGCTCAAGTATCGCGGTGCTATGCGTAGATACATACGGACCAAAATTGAATTTATGGACATCTCGTCCTTGTGCACGGCCTACCGATATGCCGTCAAAATATAGCAGAAGCTCAAACAAAAGATGCGTCAATTTGGGCCTGGGAACCTCTCATGGAAAAATCTTGGAAAGGGTGGCCCCAACCCATAGAACAAAGGATAGAGCAAAGATGGACAGTATCAGGACAACCTGTACAAGCCGTACACCAGAAAGACAAAGAAAGATACTGGGAAGTGGTGCGACTTCCATAAGAGCCCTTGGCATAACATTGCTGACTGCGGCTCAAAGTAGTCATTGGTGGCCGAAGTGAAAGCCTCTGAATCAGATGCGGGTTCTAACTCTGATTCAGAACTAGAAAGGGGAAGATAGATCATTGACATGGAACCCAGTGCCACCGTTTCTACCACCAGGCTCCATCCTGGTGAACCAAATGAGCCAGAAGAAGGAGAGCACCTCTTCCATTCATATATGTGGGTAAAAGGCACCCCGTTGCACTTCATTGTTGATAGCGGTAGCTAGAAGAACCTCATTTCAGTAGAGGTCTTCAAGAAGTTAGCCTTGTTGACAACGCTGCACCCACAACCCTACACCATTGGATGGCTCCTCCAAGGAAGCGATCTCCGCGTCAACCAACAGTGTCAACTGTCGTATGACATCAATCCCTTCAAAGACGAGGTATTATGTGATGTTGCTTCTCTCGAAGTTTGTGATGTTATTTTGGGCCAACCTTATTTATGGAATCGTCATGCTGTATATGAGTCTAGGCATTGTAGTGTTATTATTACTTTGAAAATGAAATTGTACAGGATACCTAAGGTAGTCCCACCTAGTGCCATTTCCTTAATCTCTGCCAAACAATGCAGGAAGTTCATCGCTTATATGTGGAAGTTTGTCTTCTTCATTATTTGCGCTAAGAATGAGCGAAAGATCACAGCCACATCCAGGGTCTCTGCGGCTGACCTCTCCACACAACAGAAGCAAGTAGATAGGGTTATGGAAGAATACTTGGATATCTTGTCCTCACCTACCGAGGTACCTCTGCCCTGTCAGGTCAAGCACCCCATCGATCTGAACCTCAACGCACTACTTCCCAATGGGCCAGTCTATTCATGATCTCTGTTAGAGAATGAGGAGATCAAGCAACATATCCAAGAACTACTCCACAAGGGGTACATCTATCCCAACTCATCACCTTGCAGGAGCCCAATCGTGCTGGTACATAAGAAAGATGGAACCTGGTGACTCTGCATTTATTGTCAGGCTTTGAATAAAATCACAGTCCGAAACCGGTACCCGATTCCTTAAATTGACAACCTCCTTGATCAACTCACGGGGGACAAATATTTCAGTAAGATTGATTTGAAGTCTAGCTACCACCAGGTCCTGATAGAACAGATAGATGTATGGAAGACCACCTTCAAGTTAAAGGAAGGTCTTTTTGAATGGTTGTTCATGCCCTTTGGTTTGAAAAATCCTTGAGCCAATTTCATGAGGATGATGGATGATCGAGACAAATGCTTCAGACTATGCCTTGGGCATCGTTCTCACTCAGAACGAACACCCCATGGCCTATCATAGTGAGACACTATCAGATGATGTCCATAAGTACCCTACTTATGACAAAGAAATGTACTCCATTGTGCAAGCCTGCCACTAGTGGAGACACTACATTCTTGGGAATGACACAATCATCCACACTGATCATAAGACACTTCAGTTCATGTAGACATAATGCAACTTGCAGATTGACCGCCATCAAAAGTGGTCCACATACTTGCAACAATTCCACCTCAACATCAAGTATAAAATAGGAAGCACCAACCGTGTCGCTGATTGCCTCAGTAGACCGCAAGTTGCAACACTCAACATGGTGCTAGACTCTTGTGACCATGAGACCTCTGGCTGGCCCCAACTCTGTGAGACAGACCCAGACTTCGCCACCACCTACCAAATGTTGGGTGAAAATGCAGTTGTCAATAATTTCCATCTTTAGGATGGGTTGTTGTGTCGTTTGGGCCATATTTGCGTTCCATCAAGCGAACGAGCGAAGCTGATCTGAGAAGCCCACTATAGTCGGGTGGCATGACACTTTGGTGTCAAAAATATAGTGGCGATGCTACAGAAACATTTCTACTGGCCGAAACTTCGACATGAGGTCAACAAGTATATCAAGTCCTTTACTGCCTATGCTATTGCCAAAACGACCACTAAGAAACAAGGAATGTACACCCCTCTTCCTACTCTTGACATGCCATGGGAATCCATCTCAATGGGCTACATGTCGGGCCTCTCATCCACCAAGCGGGGAAATGACTCTGTTTTTTTGGTTGTTGATCACTTTTCTAAGATGGTGATTCTGGTTTGCTGCAAGAAGAGCATCACAACATAGGGAAGTGACAAGCTCTTCTTTGAATGAGTCTGGGTACATTTTGGAATCCCACAAACCATTGTCTCAGATTGGGACATTCGATTTCTCAGCACATTCTGGTCGATTCTCTGGTCACTGTTGGACACCAAGCTCACCAAATCCACTGTCTTCCACCTCCAAACAGATGGCCAAACTGAGGTCGTAAATCGAAAGATTGTGCATATCCTGCGCATGTATAATTCCAATCACCCTTGCACATGGAATGAGAGTCTTCCCTATGTCCAACATAGCTACAACCAAGCCCTTCATAGCTCAACCAACCACAACCCCTTTCAGGTGGGTTTGGGATTCCAACCTTTAGGTCCCATAGATGTTTCACTTCCCCTTGCGGTTACCTTGACTGAATCATCTCCTGCTTCAACTGAAGATGATAAAGCCACCTAGTTCATTGAGCAATCCAACACATCTACCAACAGGTTCAGGATATCCTACAAAAGGGTGAAATCATGAAGATGGGTTACACTTTTGCTTGTTTTATGAGAAAAAAACTGTATTTTCACAAGTTATTCAACTTTCAACATACAAAAGTATTTTTTTTATTTAGAATTTCACTTTATAGTAAAAAAAAACTTGTGAAGGATTGTGTTAGCTTTCCAATGACTATTTTTCAATTTTTTTTTATCACGATTTGATATGTCAATTTGACAATTGTTTAACAGTATGTTTCTTAAACATGAAATGAATGATAATGAGTTACTTATTTCTACAACAATGTATATATT